>JADBJO010008614.1:0-10000 GCA_016801955.1 Conus betulinus
CCATTTTTTTTGTTTTTTCTTAACACTTTTTTAAAGAAAGAAGTACCGGCTTATCTTTAATAAATGTGAAGTAATACATGTCACGGTGAAGAATAAAAGTGTTAATATAATCGCAACCACTGTGACTTACCATCAGGATTTAAGAGAAGCAGCGGCATGAGTTTTTTGTCAAACCCACTGCTGATCAACACGGATTTCCCACCTAGTGACTACATAAATCAACACGGTCATGTAAACAAATAATAATAATATAATACCACGCACAAAAGCCCCACCGACATGTCCAGGTACTTTTTATGAATTCTAAAATGGGAACTGGAACACTTAAGGGCTACTAGGATTAGAAGGTCTTAAGTGTAGAAGTGCGTCTGTTGCACTTTCTTTTTAGCGATCTGCAACTCCCACACCACTGTCACACAGTTAATCAAGAAATCACGCTGATTTTACCAGCGTGAAGGGTCTCAAAAAGTAAAAATGAATCGATGCGGGAAGGAATGTACATCATTATAGCAGTGAGTATCGTTCACAGCCCACCTCTACTAGCAAGTCCTGTTCAAACCACAGTGTCGAACACTGATAGAAACCCTCCCTGTCCTTGCCCTCGGCCTGGTAGCTCTGTTGGATCTTGAGATTAACATTCCAGCTAGCATGGGTCTCCGGAAGGACGCAATGTTACCAGGAAGGAATCTGTGGAGAAGGGTCTGGGGCTCGTGAGCTGACAGCGCGCTCTTTTTTTATCATTGTGGAAGTGAACAGCATGAAGGTGAGCTTGTGAAGTGAAGATGGGAACAGCAGGTTGCAGGGTGTTGGCTAGCTACTTTGGCTTATCAATGCAAGGCCACACCAAACATCCATGGACCACCCTGGCCTCCCTATCTTCCCCCTGATTCCCTTTACCATAGGGCTCAATGCTGGTTACCTCTCTTTTTCCTCTCAACCTATTCCCTGCACCATTGCGTTGTTGTCTTTGGCACTCCCCCCCCCCCCCCCCCCCCCCCCCCCCCCCCCCCCCACACCCCCCCCCCCCCCCCCCCCCCACCCCCCCCCCCCCCCCCCCCCCCCCCCCCTCCCCCCCCCCCCCCACCCCCCCCCCCCCCCCCCCCCCCCCACCCCCCCCCCCCAACCCCCCCCCCCCCCCCCCCCCCCCCCCCCACCCCCCCCCCCCCCCCCCCCCCCCCCCCCCCCCCCCCCCCCCCCCCCCCCCCCCCCCCCCCCCCCCCCCCCCCCCCCCCCCCCCCCCCAACCCCCACCCACACACCCCAACCCCCCCCACCCCACGGGCCCCCCCCCCCCTCCTTTTCGCCGCCTCAACTTACCTCAAATCCCGTTTCCCGCCCTCCATCCCATCCTCCCTCCAATCCCACCTCCTCCCAAAGCCCTCCTACTTTCTTCCCAATTAAGGCAGGGCTACCCCCTTCCCTCACCCCCCCCCCCCCCCCCCCCCCCCCCCCCCCCCCCCCCCCCCCCCCCCACCCCCACCCCCCCCCCCCCCCCCCCCCACCCCCCCCACCCCCCCTCCCCGCCCGTACGGTTGAGACGAAACGTTTGAACCTGTGCGGTCTGACCAGTCAGTGTCGAACGGACGGAGTGCTTCACGATAGTTTAAAACGATGTGAGGTGAAGGTCATTGTGATCCCACTTGCCGCTTCAAACGACTGTACACATTGAATACAAAGCTTTTTTCTCGAATATTCAGATTCTTATAATTTTTTGAATTGACATTCCAAAGCACATCATGGCCTTGGTACAATTCAATTAATTGTTTGGTCTCTGAATCGGACAGTTTGACCACCTTGCTGGAAGACGCCATTGTTCCATGTGCCAAGGGTGTCGGCTCTCAATGCTGAGCGTTGATTGGTTGGAGGATACTAGCTGTCCGTTTCGAATAGATCACGACGTATCTCGAACGGTCGGGTTGAACTTGATGCCGAAGGCCGTTTGAGACGTACGTTTACTGTGACACACGCTGCGTTTGGGATCGGCATCCTGTAGTCTGTTTTACCTCTGTTCAGGAGCAGTTATGTCCCTTGATATCTTAATGGAGTGTCCTGCGCGTGCCTGTACCCATTGTCAACACAGCGCAGGCCTCCAAGGGTGGTACAGGACTGCTCAAAGATTATCCGTCACGATTAAAACCATAAAGTTTCTCTCTTGTGGCTGTATCTGTCTAACACTTCAGAGAATGACTCGTATTCCAAAGCAGAATGAATAAATGAGCAAATAAATGAATGCACAAATAGATAAATGGACAATAAATGAAATAAACAAAATAAATGAATAGATACACAAACATTGCCGTTTCAAGTAATTAACATGGGACTGTTGATCAAAATGACAAGTGTTATTGGAAATCATAGCTAAATGGGACCACGAACTGTTGAAGCTGTTTCTGAAGAACCACTCCTATAATTTTGGTAAAATCTGAATTGCTCGGGCAGCCTGTTACAAGTACTAAGTCTATAATTCAATTAGAAATGCGCGAGCAATCCAATATACAAGACAAGACAAAATAGTCCGAGCGCTTAGATGATCCAGTGGGATAGCTGCACTGAGCCGTGCGAAGCAACAGTTCCTTTCACTTCCTTCTTTTTAAAGCTACCTGTGCAACGCGCGCAACTTCTGATAGCGAAATATAGAGGAGAAGACAGCGCTTGTCAATCATTATTGTACAGTCATAGTGGAGATCTGCCTCTTTAGGAGAGAAAAAAGGAGAGAGAGAAGGCAGGGATGAAGGTGAAATGGGTGAATGCGAAAGAGATGAAGGTGACGTGTGTTGTCTTGTTCCGAGTAATTTCTTCTACTACACAGTATTTCTTTCTGCGAAAGTATGACTGCCCTCATAAGGACAGCAAGTCCGCACAGTAAAACATCGGCCGATAAACGCGCGCGCGCGCGCGCGCGCGTGTGTGTGTGTGTGTGTGTAAACTATAGAAATAGAACGGATACCAAACGGAGTTTCCATGAAATGTGTATTCTAATCTCTTCTCCACGTGAAGGAAAAATGCTGTCAACACATCTGTATACGAACCACCACACCAGCCTTCAGATGGAGCTAAACACGATTGTAATCTACACTACTTTCAAAAGGAGACATTTACCTAGGCTTACACCGCACACGGGTCAATCAGCAGTCCGCACTGTATGTGCCTTTCGTAGAGCCTGGTCATAGGCGTGTGAGAGTTCCCATGACTCCAAGACACTCATGGGATCTGAAAACAACAACAGATTCTTCAGCGTATGTCAGTCTTAATCTATCCCCCCCCCCCCCCCCCCCCCACACACACCCCCCCCTGTCACCCGTCCATACACCCTACTACCATTTCCCTTCTACCACCCTCTCTATCAGTGTGCTTCAAGAGTTTCTCAGTGTGTGCTAAGTGCATGCAGATAACTAGCGCCAGCTGTGCTTTCTTTCATTGCCCCATACACTTTGGACAGGGGAGATGATCCACACGCGGACAGGAACAACACAGATTAAGGGAAGGGGCCAGTTGTAAGTTCAACTACAATTAATCGGGCGTTGTCTATCTCCCAGCACATTGCTTCCTTTCTCATACCCCCCATCTGCCATGTCATCTTTGCCTGGGGTGGAAGTTAAATCTAATATGACGTCATATAACTGTCATGGCTTCGCGCGTGACGGTCCCCCCCCCCCCCCCCACATACACACACACCCACAACAGAAAAAAAAAAAAAAAGGGGAACAAAGGAAAAGAAAAACAAAAGAAAACAAAGAAACAGAGAGAGAGAGAGAGAGAGAGAGAGAGAGAGAGAGAGAGAAGAAGAAGAAGAAGAAGAAGAAGAACAAGAACAACAACAACAACAACAACAACAAAAACAACAAAAAATAGCAACAAACGATTTAAACGTCCAGAACTAAACTGTGTTTGAAAATTAATCTTGAGGAGTTTCCAAACACAAAGACAGTTGAGAAAATACACAAATAGCATTCCTCTATGCATGTGCGTTTTCCCTAAGGAGTAAATGAATGGTTTTAAAAAAAAAAGAGAAGATACGTTTCATTCAGTTGTCAGAAGAACGTTTGTAATTCTTGTTTTGATTGATTTGTTTCGTATTTGTTTCCACAGGAGTAATCGTAGGCCTCCGTCAGTCATAGACCATAGATGGAATATATCCGACCTAAGATTTGGCTATCTGTCCCGGCTGTCTGCTCGACCCGAGCAACGTCTTATGTGGCTGTAAAGACCGATGTGAGAGTGGCAGTCTCTGTCGCAGCGGTCCCATCTGTATGTTGACACTGGTTTGTTGGCTGTCATCCCCCTTCTGCGGGGCTCGCTTTTCTGCTGCAGCAGCTGTCAGTTTGTCTTCGCCAATCTGCAGCTGTTTCTTGAGAGTCAGCTTCCCTAGTTGTTGCAGTCTGCTGCGAGGTCCTCCCAGAATCAAGCGCCATCATGCCTCTTTTGCAAACGTCGAGCGAGCATGTGTGATCCATGTCTCATTGTCATACAGCGAGAGAGAATCAAGTGCTACTGTTCAGACTAAGGACTGGACACAACAGACTGAATGCACACATGTACAAAAATTACAAGATTGGCGAGTCTGCGATGTGACCATGCAGAGAGGCCGAAGTGGACACTGACCACATACAACAGGACTGTCACCTCCATGCTACTGCCGGGCAGGACACATGGCCAGGGCCAGTGGGTCTGAGGGCCAAGCTCTAATGGGACCTAGTGGACCTTCGGAGGACAGCCAACTTCGAGCGGGCATTTGGCATCACCATCCGAGTGTTCGAAAGAAAACATTGCAATACAGCAAGGTGCTGAGAACGCAGACGTTACACATGGTCATCTTTGTCTAAGTGGTCAGCTTGGGATTTGGTCCACACGTTTTGTGTGAGGCGAACAAGTGTTGTGGCTGCCTTCCCGATCCTCTGGACGATCTCAGTGTCAAGGGAGAGGTTATCGGTGATGGTGGACCCAAGGTAAACTGATGGATGGCATCAAGCTCATAATCATCAACGATAGTGGCTGGTGGTGACGGCGTGTCTTGATCCACGACATGTCTTTTTTTTAGGCTAATAGTCAGACCAAAGTCTTTGAGGCCAGGGAGAAGCGGCCCACCAGTGACTGCAATTCCCGCTGGGTATGGGTCGCAACAGCAGCATCATCGGCAAACAGCATATCTCTGATGAGGGCTTCGCGCGGTCCTTTGTCCTTGCTCTCAGATGGGCGAGATAGAACAGCCTGCCACCTGATCTGGTCCGCTCGTACATCCCGTCTTGCGCTGTGCTGAACTTATGCCTCAAGAGGACAGCAAGAAGATCTCAAAGAGGGTGGGGGCAAGGACATACGTATACAACACATACATGCGCTTATGCGCGCGCGCGCACACACACACACACATGTATTGTGTGTCTTCTTTTGTAAGTACTGTAGTCGTCGCTCTTTTTTTAAAAGTGTTTCTTTTGGCATGTGTGGTAAAGGCAACAGAATGACAGTGTTAGTACACTAAGCATTAGAATACTGATAAACACAGAAGCCTTGTATCAAACACAAGCAATAGAAACAGCAAGCGAATGTCCAAACGTAATGAAACACAAAGAAAAAGTGGAGAAAAAATGAAGGATGCAGGTCCTACTAAATAAACAAAACAAAAGAAAACAAGGTTAAAAAAATATGGGGGCAAAAATTGGAGGATGGGGCCTCCACATAAAAAAAACCCAAACTCCCTTATCTAACTGTATTTGTGTATTAATTTTATTCAGTTGTTCCTCACATCATCTATCTTAGTTTTTCATCGATCTTATATTTTATATAGTGTACATATGATTTTAGTTTTTCAGCAACTTGTTTCTTTACCACACTTTCTTTTCGTTTTACATTTCTCCCCTTCACTGGCTGCTTTGGGGAACTGTTCGATTCGATCTTGAACCCTTGGTGATGATAATTCCACAAAATTGTAGACTGTGGGAATATCTCTATTTGATGTCATCACTCAAAGTACCACAGACACAATCAGCTGTGCCTACCTGACAAGTCCGATCCAGCGGACAAAAGGTCGAGGAGTAGGCAATATGAATAATTCTGTTTTCAGGATGGTTCACAATGGTCCCCATAGATTGCTAGTAAAGGATTGTAGAATAAAGTTTTCTTTATCCACTTCCATCCTCGAATCTTTGCCATTAATGTTGCGAGAGCGAAATTATTGGCTTGGTTTTTGTTTTTCTCTCTCTCTCTCTCTCTCATCATATATATATATATTATATATATATATATATATATATATATATATATATATATATATATATATATATATATATTGAACAGCAGACTTGACCATTCAGACTATTCCATATCTTTGATCTCCCTTGCATCCTTGAATGAATCTTCAAGCATAGGCTCAAAGATTGTCCCCTACATTTTATACTGTTTGCATAATGTTTTTAGTTTTCCAGCAACTTTTTTTCTCTCTCCACACTCTCGTTTTGTTTCATCTACTATCCTTTGCTGGCTGCTTTGGTCGTGCTGTTGGATTCTTTTTCGAACCCTTGGTGATGAGATCTTCACAGGATTGTGGACTGTGGGTGTGTGCTATTTGACGCCAAAAGCACAGACCCAATCAGGCGTGTTTTCCTGATGAGTCTGATCCGGCGGATGAAAGGTCTAAGAGCAGACAATACAAACAGATCTGCCTTCAGGACGAATTACGGTGGTTTCTTTACGCAGCTAGTGTAGGGTTTTCATAGTCATAATATATTTTTGTTAACCCTATGTTCCCATTTTCTTCATTCCTCCTTTTTATTTCTTTCTAAGTTCATATTTTTGCCAAGTCATTACTGTTATGACGGAAGCATCGTGAGACTGCGCTTGTTTTTCCCCACCACTACTGAATTGTTCAGCATTATATATAAATAATACGATGGTTCCCTCAGACAGCTAGCGAAGGGTTTCTCATATTTATAATATATACCCCCCCCTGGGCCGTAGGCAAACCCAAGGCCGATCGTAACGTGTAATTAAGAAAACCGTAGGAAAATGTCCGGCGAACATCCGATCCGCCTCTCGTCCAAACTCACAGGCGCTGCTTGTGAATTGGACATCCGGCCATCCGGTTTCTTTTGTTGTGTGCCGAGGCAGGACAACAGAACTAATTTCAAAATTATAGAAAATCACATCGTAGGTAAAAAAATAATGCCAGATTTGGAATCAGCGCGTCAAAATTAGGCAAATGACTCGCGTGGGACTCGTTTTGTTTTGCATTTTAATAAAAGTTACCCTTTTTTCTTTTCTTTTTAATTTTCTGTCTCTTTTTTGGCATGCATTTCATCATTGACGATTCTGTCTGTACCCTACTGTCGTTGACCCCACACACACACTGTGTAGTTCATGAATGCAAGCAGTGCATTTTTCTTGTGTGATTGACCACATGTGGCGTGGTTTTCTTTTCTTGTTCTTTAAAATGACAAAAATCGCTAGATCATCCAAAACTGTTCTGTCCGCCATGATGCACACACATGTACTGTGAGGTTTCACCCAGAGTGTGTTGATTGAGAGGTACAGCCGCCTTCAGGCCGATCGTTGCGTGTAATAATACATCGGGTTTCCTCGGCCTTGGGCTTGCGCCTACGGCCCAGAAACCTGTCCGGTCGGCCTGCACGTGTAATAGGCGCTTTACACGTTACCGGTGCTCCTGGCTAATTTGTATGACCTTCTCTATTTAGTTTTTGCTGTTCTGCATTCTTTGTCATCCCAGTCGGCTCCGTTCTGTTCAGATCCTATGTTGATTTCTTTTCTCATACATTCAACACTTTGTTTAATGCAGTTGCTATAGGTATGTAATACTAAATCAATGTTAATATCAATCTGGCTAACAGCTAATTTAAAAACATCTTACGAGCATCTCTAGAATTCATTGAGCTAATAAATGTTCCCTACATTTCACTGTTCCACACAATCTTATTTACAATTTGTATTTCTACACGTGTGGTGACTTTCTCACTTTTGTTGTTTGAAGGATGTGAACATAACTAAATGGGCATGGAATCTGACTCAAACCTTTCACTGATACCGAGTTCAAATGAAGAATGTTGTTATATAGAAAACATATATCACTAGACAATAAAATAATCATTGACACTGCTACCAGAATCTGAGATGAATGGGTACCAATCCTGAAGGTCGCCATTACATGCACCATTCATAATACACAAGTTCAAAGTAGTACACAAATCTAGCAAGCGTTTTCCATAAGTATTTACATCATTATCCTGAGAGTTTCTTTTTACATGCAAAGGGTTACAAAGGTTGTAAATAATATGTTTAAAATGTTGCATTGGAATAGTAATGGTTCAGTTCCGAAGTTAAGAAACGATTTCATTGCATGCATCCGTTCTTTTCAATTTCATTTGTTTCGTTGAAACTTTGTTGGACACATTTCGTTCTCTTTCATTTGCAGAATATTCGACTTTTTGTGAGTCTGCACTTAACTTTACAAAACAGGGTCACTCATCCAACGGCATTGTGTGTGTCTTCAAAGACGCCTATGCCTCGTATATACGATATGTTGATGTTCCTTACTCAAACTTCATGATTTTCCGTATTAACGAGATATGTTTTACACTAATAAAGATATTTTGTATGTTTGCATTTTTGTATCACGGAAGGGTCGCCATTTTATTTTTATTTTGATATTGACAATGGCATTAATTTACTTGGGAATGCTTGATAGATTGATTGTTGGATTTTGATGATGTATTAATCACGTTGTCTGGATACTTGAAAAGCAGAACTGCCGATGTAAATTCTGCTAAATCATCAGATGAAAGTATCGTCCGTTCATTCATTCATTCATCCATTCTCTCTCTCTCTCTCTCTCTCTCTCTCTCTCTCTCTCTCTCTCTGTGTTCTGCTTGCAAAACTGTCAGGCTGACACTGACTTCTGGACGCAAAGAAGGCACATACCTGTTCAAGACCTTTCATCTTTGAATAATTTACAACAAATCGTTAGAGTTGACAGGCAAGAAAAACACACAAACGTGTGTACACACACACACACACACGTGCGCGCGCGCGCGCGCGCAAACACACACACACACACACACACACACACGCACACACACACACACATCTGGGAAAGTACTTCACATTACCAACATTTCTCTCCTGTCTCTGCAGAGCGTTGTCTCTTGTTCATGTGTGATCACTATCGGTGTAAATGAAATCTCCTCCAAGGTCTGGAGTCTGTGGACAAATCCTTGATGATCTGGTCATGGACATCAGCATAGCAATGCATGTAAAGCTTTGGACATGCCGACAACATGCTTCTCAAGCCTTCTACCACTTGCTGCCATCTAAGACTTTTGGCACCAAACAGGGCAAAATACTGAAGGGTGCTGCTATGTGTGTTCACACAACTCGCACAATGCCAATAGGCTGTCAGTATCAGTATCAGTATCAGTTTCAGTATCAGTTTCAGTATCGAAAACGGCTTCAAGTTTAACCAGTGGGGTTTCTGGTTTAATCACGTTGGAGACAGGTCCAGAGCCAATTGTTATGGAGCAGTTCACTTTCAGTGAAGGACTTGTTGATGTGAGTCTACTCCACGCAGCTGACGACAGCCGTGGATGAAGGCTTAAGAGCTTGTTCGCGTCTCGGAGTATAAGCATCTTCAACTGACACCGCCTGCCTGAGGCTCCAGAAAGTTCCAGTAGCAGCTGGTCACTGAGGTAGACCATGTACACCTCCAAAACCTGCAGAGCCGTGAAGTTGGAGATAAAGTCCACTGTAGGTGCACACTGTGTGCGCGGTAGTCCGTCCAAATCGCAGTCTGGACAACTTATTCCTGTTAAAACCATGTTCCTTGTCAGAGAAACGCATTTCTCTGATACCGTTATTGGGTACACCATCTGCATGACGTGTACCTGCAGTCTGTGCAAAGTTAGAGAAATTTCTGCTGACTGATCCAATAACTGTAGAAATTCAGGTACAGCTGGCAGAAAATCGTTGCGCTTTGTGCGTTCCGTTGGGCAGGACAGAGT
>JADBJO010008614.1:15000-57500 GCA_016801955.1 Conus betulinus
ATGACATACTTAACATGCTATTGGCAATGCTTAAATCACACCCTGTTGGCAAAAATAATGTGTTGCAGATGATGTACCTTTTGTTTACAAAGAACATGCAATACATTTTTGCTTACAAAGAACAACCGATACTAAGTTATAAGGAATGGACAGTGAGCAGTAACCACACACACACACACACACACACACACACACACACACACACACACCACATGACATCACACAATGATGAAGAAACAGACCGGGAAATTTACATAAAAGCATGCACTCATAGTTAAGATAAGTGGTCCTATGCCATGCTTTAATTTTTTCCCCAGTAATTTCACACACGCACACTCACACACACACACACACACACACACACACCACATATCACACAATGATGAAGAATCAGTCAGGGAAATTTACATGAAAGCATGCACTCATAGTTCAATTAATGGTCCTATGCCATTCTTTAATGTGTGTTTTTTCCCAGGAATTTCACACACACACACACACACACACACACACACACACACACACACACACCACATATCACACAATGGTGAAGAAACAGGGAAATTTACATGAAAGCATGCACTCATTGCAATTAATTGGTCCTATGCCATTCTTTAATGTGTGTTTTTTTCCAGGGAATTTCACACACACACACACACACACACACACACACCACTTGATATCGCACAATGATGAAACAGACAGGGAAATATACATACAAACATGCACTCATAGTTCAGTTAAGTGATCCTGTGCCATGCTTTAATGTTTTTTTCTTTCCTTTCCTTTTTTTCTTTAACTGAGAAAATGCATCCACATTTTTTTTTATATAATTTGTTTAGCCTTTGCCAGAGCTTGTGGGTGTAAAATTACCCAGACTGTCATTTAAATCTTCATAACTCACTCAGTTTTCATAATATGTAGTAACTAAGTTTTATGACCTTGTTCATTGTGTATTTGTGTTTGCCCCCATTAAATATTGTGGTGTTTTGGTGGTAAATAAAGGAGAGAAAATAATAAAAGCTTATAATCCTCGTCAGATACTGTGGGTGGCATGTCACCCATAGTGGCCATACCAATTAAAGAAGCATTCTCACATGCCAGAGCTTGTGGGTGGCTGGTCGCCCATAACCTTCATATAGGCCACAGCCTTTACCAGACATGCCAGGGTTCATGGTGGCTGGTCACCCAAAACCTATATATAGGCCACAGTCTTTACCACACATGCCAGTGTTCACTATTGGCTGTGTTGTCAGTTGGAGGACCACCAGACCAGGATAAAGTGGATGAGGTGTGAGCTGTGTCTCCACTTCAACTTTTGCTGAGGGCTTGGGGGACTGATGAAGTGATGGTGACCGAGGAAGAGATGGAGACATAAGAAGTTATCACCCATTTTGAGGATGCAGTCATGCTGCATTAATGATGAAATCAGTGAACATGCCACTGATTGCCTTCTGGAGGACGTATCTTTACCAAATTGGCCAGAACGTAGTTTTCTTAATGGTAATTTTGCAGTGTGTCACAGATCCTCTCTCCTGAGAAAGTAGACAGTTTTCTGAGGAAATTTTGCTCTTGTAAACAACACACGCTTGTGTGGCCAACCAAGACAGACACAGATTTAGTGTAAAGCATATTTTGTGTTTGCCAGTAACTTCAACATAGTCTCCAAAAAACCACTGGCCATGCCTGGTCTGTTCCAATTAACAATGAACTCTGCCTGAGGTATGCTGCATACAAAAAGAACTATGTACGTAGTCAACCCTATCTGCCCGTCAGGAAGAGTGCACTTCCCACCCTTATCGTAAGTGACCTTTTGTTTGGTGGCTGCCAGCACTTATCAGAAACAGCAAAAATAACATGATTTTATAAATAACAATACAGACAACATCATACTAAATTTTTGTTGAAATCTGTCCGTAAGTTTTGAAAAACTGTCGGTTTTAATTCAGACATCATCATCATTCCGCCCCTGTTGGCCACTATTCTAGTACAGGGAAATAAAATGTTAGGTAAAAAATAACAACAATGTACACTCTGATTTACAGGAAATACTGTATAGAAACTGTATACAAAATTTTGGAAACAGTTCATGAAGTAGTTTAGAAGTTATAACAATTTTAAGTGTGGCGGGCGATTCTACCCCCATTTTTCCGCCGTCCAAATTGCAATATTTCCTGTTATTAGCACATAAGCTTTCACAAATATATTTATAGCAGATACTTTGCGTAGTACAACTTAGAGAGTTTTGTGTCCAAATCACTGGAAACTCTGAAATGGCTATTCTTACTGTGCTGCAGTGCTTCAAAGTAGCCACATCATGCAAATTCGAAAAAACGCTGAATTGCGATTTATTACAACTTTAACACTTTATCACACAAAAGCCATGTAAACTGAACCCAGGGAACTTACTTGTTCAAAGAGTGCAAGTTGTATAGATTGAGAACACCAACTTATATCCAGATGTATCAGTCAGGTATGATGCTATTGGCTTTCAAACTTGGAAGATATCTCATTTTGTCAGGTGCACAAAGACGTCGGAACTTTAAACTGCAATATCTCGAAAACGACTGAAGATAGAGACTTCATTCTTGTATTTTGTATGTTTTTCCATTTACTTTGCAATGATACAGATCTTAAGTATGAAAAACAATATGCTAATTTTGGCTGCCGGTACCTACTCCAAGGCAGTCTATATCTGGCCGCTGTAGTACAACTCACCAGAGGAGACGCTGTCTGATGCCGAGTCACTTCGTTGGTGTTCAGTAGTACCCCGCTTCTAGCTGTGATGGTTCACCTGCAGCACAATTTTAAACAATGATTTATTGTTCATTTACTTCTTTATTTACGAACAAAACACCACACATCATTATTATTTTTGTGTTATAACTTCAGTCATCATCATCATCACCATTACTTTCATTATATGATTGTAATGGCTTTATTATTATATCATCATCATCATCATCATCATTATCATTATTCGTGTCTTCTCTCCAGCCTCCTCCCGCTTCTCTTCAGTCAGTTCCACTTCCTACTTTCAGTTTTCCACCCATGCCACTTTTTCACCCAGATGAAACAGACACGTGACCGTGCGTCTTCTGTCTCCATTGTTTTGAATGGTGTTCGTTCTGCCTAAAGAAGACTTGTCGAAACGCGTTACATCCGGTTTGTAATTTATTTGTTCCTTCGTTTGGCGGCTTAGCATTTTATATAAATTTTATTTTCATGTTTGACATCTAGTCGGAATGAAAGGAAATCTTTAATGAGGCAGGGGGGAGTAGTAAATGATAAACAAGTAGGGTAACTCTCGGTCCCAGGATGAAATAGATACACGCCCATAACTCCAAACGAACGCTGCGTACGACACCGAGAGGCCCAGCAGAAACGACGACAACACAGAGCACACAGAAGAAGCAATGAGACCTCCCTAAAAAGGATGTTCGAAACTTGCCTTAATACCCTATACCTGACACGTGTACACACCAACCACTGGATAAATAAAGGAGTACGAGTTAGCATTGATTCAAGACGGGCACAGCCTTTTCGGACTTTGAATATAGTCTAGCATTGATTCAAGATGGGCTCAGCCTTTTCGGACTTTGAATATAGTCAACCAAACACACGGACGACGAACAGTATAGGGGATACGGGCAAGCTTAGGACATCTTTCTGGGGGGATGTTTCCTTGTTGGTGTGTGTGTAACTCTGTGTTGTCATTTCTGTGAGGCGATTCAGTGACGTAAACAGCATTCATCTGGAGTTACCTAATTCACCATGGGAACAAGGGCTATCCTACTTCTTCATTATTTACAGTTTACTGTCCGCAGCCAGCATCATGTTAGATTCCCTTTCATACCAAGTAAATTGAGGGCATCTGTGCTTGGTACTGTCCGTCTGTGTGTGTGTGTGTGTGTGTGTGTGTGTGTGTGTGTGTGTAAAACAAAATAAATAATAAATTGCTGAAATAAAATAAACGAGTAAATAAATGATATTAAAGAATTAGATGTGAAATGAAATAAATAAAAAATAAATAACAACGCGCGCGCGCGCGCGCGCACACACACACACACACAAGCGCGCGTGCGTTCATGCTATCCGATTCATGTAATGAACATTCTTAGTGTCATAATTTTACATGATCCATTCAGCATGAAAAGAACGATTCTTATTTCTCGCATTCGATCTGCTGAGATCGAATGCGAGAGAAATAAGAATCGTTCTTTTCATGCTGAATGGATCATGTAAAATTATGACACTAAGAATGTTCATTACATGAATCGGATAGCATGAACGCACGCGCGCTTGTGTGTGTGTGTGTGTGTGTGTGTGTGTGTGTGTGTGTGTGTGTGTGTGTGCGCGCGCGTTGTTATTTATTTTTTATTTATTTCATTTCACATCTATCTAATTCTTTAATATCATTTATTTACTCGTTTAATTTATTCCAGCAATTTATTATTTATTTTGTTTTAGATACTCAACCAGACTGGTTAAATATAAAGGAAGTAATAGACACTTGTATTATTATTATGCAATGTGATCATTTATTGCTCCGTCAACAGAATTCCTGTGTCTAAAAAGGCTCTTTTCTTATTCTGAAATCTTAAAAACAATATTAATCTTTGAAATTATGTAAATTATCTAATGTTAGCCTGCTGGGAGTACCATCTGATAAAATGTATAGTAAAGTAAATGTAAACATGCACATGTGGTCAGAGCAACGCCCAAACTGACAAGTTAGCACGATGAAACGGAACTGCTGTTTGCATTTAAGACGACATGCATAAATTACAATCAAACCAATACACAAAACAAACAAGTATGCATTCCCTCTCTCTCTCTCTCTCTCTCTCTCTCTCTCACACACACACACACACACACACACACACACACACACACACATTGGTGCTTGTAACAATTCACAGCAGCAGACTTTCAAACTATTTCATTCAGAGTTTGAAAACCATACAGTTCAAGTGATGATTGTGCCTAGCGGAAATGTCACGTCAGAGCACAGAGTACCAGGAAGGAGACGGGAGATGTTTTCTTTGTTTGCTCTGTGTGCTCTGCGTGTTCCTACAAAGCCATTTGGTATAACGAGCAACATTTGTTTGGAGATGTGGGCGTGTCATTATTTCATCATGGGAGAAAGAGTGACCTTACTTGCTTAGTGCTTACCCTGCAAAATTTACGATTTCCTCATCCCTGCCTCATTTAAGATTTCCTTTCAGACTCTATAAAGCAAAGAGAGCAATAGAATCACAAAGTCTCCAAAATGAAGGGAAAAAAAAAATCAAAAAAACAAAACAGACACATTTTGGCAATACGATATTTTACTGGCAAGCCAAAACAACATTCGAATCAAGAGAAAGAACTAAGGAAACAAAGGGACGAAAAAAACGGTCGCTTGTGTTTTTGATCTGGGCACAAACATTCTTGCCTAGAATGAAAACCTGCGACTACAGAATAAAGCAAAAGAGATGGAGACGTTGGGGGGTAAATACACACCTAAATTAAACCATGAAACCTGTAACATTTCAACTTAATCGAATGCTACTTATGTTGAAAAATTATTTGCGAACTTCACGTTCTTGCAGAAAACCATTGATGTCTCCGTTGTAAAGATTGAAAATTCTCTTACCGTGACAGCACAGACAACCACAACCGCACTCTTGGTTTCTCTTCTGTTCAAGTGACTGGCTGCCTAAACAACGCTGAAGACAGCAGTGACTAACCAATCCCAAGTGACGTAAGGTCGTTCACGTGACCACGGGGGGGGGGGGGGGGGGGGGGGGGGGCTGGTTTAAAGCACGTGGTGAAAAATTCGTCCATCTCTCTCTCTCTCTCTCTCTCTCTCTCTCTCTCTCTCTCTATATATATATATATGTTGCATTGACAGTGTACTGGCGTGGAAAGTGTACTCTCCACGGGCAAATCGTGGAATGTATACATTCCGTGGATCAGCCGTGGAAAGTATACATTCAATGAAAAAACCGGCGTTTAATGTATACTTTCCACGAAGAAACTGCGTTGAAAGTGTGCCAGTACAAATTCCACGGGCAAAATCGTGAGATCTGTACAGGATCAAGTCCCAGAACAGGAAAATTGCCCTCAGATCAGCAGTGACTGGAGAATCGGTCGGGACAGGACAAGGCTTCATCCAGTGCGGCTGCAAGACGGGTTGCAAAACGAACAGCTGCAAGTGCAAAAAAGGTGGGAGATTTTTGTGCAACAGCCGATGCCACAATAGCTTGACCTGTTGCAATAAGTAGTGTCACAAGAACTCACTGAAATTGTCCCGTCAGTCAATTTCCCATGGTTGCGTTGTATTTTATTACATGTCATTATGTGGCAACTAGTATTTTTTTAAAATTTTTTAATACTTTTTTATCCATCTGCTCTCATAATAAATTTTTTTTATCCATCTGCTCTCATAATAAAATTCTTGTCAGTGTGAATGGTGAAAAGTACTTACTTCCCATGCAGATTTTTGAGGAAACCAGGTCAAACCAGTCGTGCTTCGCCCACAGCGTTTACTTTCCACGATTGTAGCCGTGGAAAGTACACATTCCACGCTAAGGCCCGTGGAAAGTATACTTTCCACGGGAAAACTCGTGGAATCTCAACGCGGTATACTTTCCACGAAATGCCCATTGAAAGTATACATTCCACGATTTTGCCCGTGGAGAGTACACTTTCCACGCCAGTACACTGTCAATGCAACATATATATATATATATATATATATATATATATATATATATATATATATATATATATATATATATATATATATATTCAATTATAAAACAAATCATAAAACAAAAAATATTCAATTATAAAATAAAACATGCTCTTATGCCTCAGAGTGAAGAAATAGGGGGAGATAAGCATTCATATCTGCAGTGGCAGTTGAGTCTGCTTAAATAACAGTATGTGATTGAGAAGGTGAGTGATTGCAACACCAAGGTGCTCTGTAAGTTGCTGGAATGGTGCTCGGTTACTTATCCTTGGAATTTATTAGTCAATTATATATATACCACCACTTCCCTTCCCCCATCCTCACTGTCCATGTGCTTGAAGAGAAATTCCCAGTGTGTGTGGATGCGTGCATTCGTGCACATACACACGCGAGAGCACAGGCATGTGGGCGCATGAGTGTGTGTGTGTGTGTGTGTGTGTGTGTGTGTGTGTGTGTGTGTGTGTGTGTGTGTGTGTGTGTGTGTGTGTGTGTGTGTGTGTGTGTGTGAACTAGAATTGTAACGGTAACAATCACAACTGCTAAAGATAAATATTAAGTGAACAGCCTAATAAACATTTGGAAACAGATTCAAGAGTAGCAAAATTGTTTAATATACTAGATAGTGATAAAGGAGTCGATCCATCAACAAAAACCCTCAATACCTGATTTATCAAAAAGCTCTTTTGTTTTGGGACAATGAATCAGTAAATGATTGACACTTATAGAATCTCCACACATACATTTAATATCTTTGCAGTATTTTGTTTTTTTTTAAACGAGTTTAAAAACGAAGCCTATGGATCAGACTTTCAATCTCCCTGGATGAGAAAATAAATCTTTTGTATGATGTTATCCCATTGCTTTTGTCATTACATTTGATGATGCATTGTTATAATAATATATGTCCGAGTTCCTCAGTGTTTTTGTTGCATTATCACGAGATGTTTTATTTATGATAGAGAAACATTCTGCCAGATCTAAGCGAACTTTTATTGTTATTGTGCCGCTAAGGTTTTGAGCTGCCTTTTTTGCAACTTTGTCTACTTGTTCATTTGCTGATATACCAAAATGAGAAGGCACCCAACAAAAAGTAATATTAATGCCTTTTTGGGAAAGAAGGTGTACTATATGATTGATTTCAGTTATCATGTCTAATCGTACACATGAATTAGAAGACTTAATACCATTCAATGCTGCTTTTGAATCAGCACATATTACGATTTGGCTGTTATTTATGGGGAAATTCAAAATGAAATCCAATGATTTGAGTATAGCAAGTAATTCTGCGCGCTATATATAGACAGACTTTTACCAAGATAAAATAACTTTTCTATTTTTAAGCTAGGGATTATGAAAGCTGCTCCCGTGCTATTATCATCTAATACTGAGCCATCTGTGAATATTTTTAAGTGATGGTTGTACTTATTTTCTAAGTGAGAGTAGACAAAATTTCTCAAAATGTTGGGGAGAATCCTTTTTAGTTAAATCATTGTAATCAATGTCAAAGGAAGCTTTTGATTGTACCCATTTTGGAATGGGTGAAAACGTTGGTTTTTCGGCGATATCATTTTTTTTATCTATTTTTGTATCTTTTAGAAGATCTGAGGAAAATGAATAAATAGATTTTGTGGATTGTATATGTTGTGCACGTTTTCCAAAATCCTTTTCCGAATCTAAACATACCTCTTCTGAGCAATTTTTTTTTTTGTGAGAAACTTTTTAAGATGAATTTTAAAGTAGAAGCTTTTCTAATTTCAGATAGAGGTAGAACTCCCTTCGTTGTATGTCCCTAAGTTTGACGTGTGTGTGGGAACCCCAAGGGCGATTTTGAAGGCTTTGCAATCAGTGCTCTGAAGTTTATTTAAAAGATATTTAGGTGCATTAAAAAAATACTTCCTGAGCATATGTAAGTCTTGAGCGTACCAGGGCTGCTGCTAAAACAGTTAAACTTTTAGTGTCTTGCCCCCAAGATTGTTTACTGACAATTTTAAGGAAATTCAAACTTTTTTTTCTTGCTTTATTTAAAATATGGTCAATATGAGTATTCCATGTTAGTTTACTACTAAGGATTACACCCAAGAATTTAACGCTTTAACGTAGTTTAAAAGAGTGCCGTCTAAGGTGAAAACTGGAAGTTTATTTGGATCATTTCCAGAATTAAAAAGCATCAAATTCGTTTTTTTCTGGTGAAAGAGATAGTCCATTTTCATGTAAAAATGTACTGATTTTATTTAGCTCGTGTTGGTATTTAATTTTAATATAGTTCAGTGATCTTAACGGAGTATTTCTTTTTCATCGTTACTTTACTCCATAGACATATATCGTCAGCAAATTGAGCTAACTCTGTATCTTTAGAAAGACCTTTGGGTAGATCAGAAATCAAAATATTAAACAAAATTGGAGAAATTACCGATCCTTGGGGTAAGCCCATTTGTAAATGTCTTGGGTTAGAATAGGTATTTCCTACTCTTGTTTGAATATGTCTGCGATGCAGAAAAACATTGAATATATTTGTACATGTTTCCATTAATACCAATATTCTTTAATTTAAGCAAAAGCCGCTTGTGCCATACTTGTTCATAGGCTTTTCGTATATCAAAAAACGTTGCAAGTACGTTTTTACGACGTGCAAACTGATGCTTTACATGCGTTGTGAGTTTGACCAAATGTTCTATTGATGATCTGCCTGTCTGAAATGCAGCTTGGTTGATTGGTATAATTGTATGTTTATTACAATGATGAACAAGTCTTTTTAAAGCAATCTTTTCCATCAATTTACCTTTTTGTGAATTGGAACAATAATAGAATGCTTCCAAATTTGAGGAATGTTACCATCTATCCAACATTTTTGAAAAAAAACAAATGCAAGAACTGTATCATATTTTGTGGAAGATGACTTAACATTTCATTAGAAATGCCGTCTAGGCCCACTGATTTATTTTTATTCAAATTCATAATACATTCTTTGACTTCCTGCAATGTTATTGAGGTATTCAAACAATGATCTTCTACTGGCTGTGGACTATTATAAATATTTTTCTTTTCTTCATTTTCACAGTGTTTTTAGTTGTTAAGTTGTCTATGCTACATGTGTAACGCCCAAACTGACAAGTTAGCATGATGACAGGAGCACGTGTGTGTGTGTGTGTGCATGCGTGTGTGTGTGTGTGTGTGTGTGTGTGTGTGTGTGTGTGTGTGTGTGTGTGTGTGTGTGTGCATGCGTGTGTGTGTGTGTGTGTGTGTGTGTGTGAATACCAGCGTTTACATGCGAGCTTACATGCGAACCCTCTCACACGTGAACACAAGTGCTTACATGCAAGCGTAAGTGGACAGCATGGACTAATCTTTTACCGCCACCCCTTCCCCCTCTCGCTCCCCAGCAGGACAGCGCACCATCCTCTTGGAGAAGGAGAGGGGCAGGGTGGCCATAAAGGCTAGCCCACGCTGTTGTAGGGGGGCGGGGGGAGGAGGAAACAGGGGAGGGGTGGACATGTTCGGTATTGCCTAATGCCGTTTCGACAGTAACTTCTACACAATGGCAAGTCGGGGAGGGCAAAGAGGGAAAGTTGCCTAAAGCCGTTTCGATAAGAACTTGTACACAATGGCAACTGAGGCCGGGAGGGGAGTGGTAGCTTGCTGGCTGAAAGGATGGCTGGAGGAGAAAGGGGATGGAGGTGGGAAAGTTGCCTAATGCGTTTCGATAGGACCTTCTACTCAATGGCTAGTGAGGTGGGGATGGGTGTGGTAGCCTGCTGGCTGAAAGGATGGCTGTAGGAGAAAGGGGATGGAGGTGGGAACAGGAGTAAGTAAGAAAGGTGCGAGGAGACGGTGAAGAAGGGGGAGAGGGGGGAGATGGGAGTGCTAAGATAAACAAAGTGGAGGAGGTTTGAAAGTGGGGAGGGGGTAGACGGGAGGAAGGAAGGAAAGTTTGAGCTAGCTTAATTAATGAAGCTGACAGACACAGCAAGTTTTGAGGCTTGAGGGACTCAGCAATGTGGTTTCAAACACTGGCCACACCTGTTCACGTGAGGGGCTAGTTGGCAATTCGAACAGTGTTCGATTTGGGTTTTCATCGCAGTTGCCCAATCAAAATCGCTTTTTTACGGATCAGGAAACCTATGCGAGGCTTACGTTCCTTTCGAAATGGATATCGATTCACTGAAGTCCAATCGGTTATAAATTTGATCACACAGAACATTTCTTTATTAAAGAAATGCAGAGAATTGAAAAGTCTGAATTACGCGCTCAAAGTACAAGCAGATGCAACTGCCCAGAATCCTATGAACGTTAAAATGCATGTTTTGTTAAGTGTGAGCCTGTGGAAGCGACATACGAATAGACTCCTCCTGTCCAGCGACGATCGATAACAGTACACACATGGCAGATTGAATGTCCAAGTTTATGCCCAGGTATCTAGGTTAGTATTAACTTATTGTTGTCTAACAACAAACATCTGACTGCTGCAAAAAATGTTATTCAGTGTCCTTGCTACCTTCTTGCATGACGACCTACTTTGCGACGTCTACAGCGTGATGGCCTACTGTGTGACGCTTTCAACGTCATGACGTAAAACAGGACAGCTGTCCCTCTCTGTCTCTGTCTGTCTGTCTGTCTGCCTCTCTCTCTGTGTGTGTGTGTGTGTGTGCGCGCGTGTGTGCATGCTGTGTACTGCAAAAAAAAAAAAAACAACCCAAACAAACAAAACACAAAAACAAGAGAGAGAGAGAGAGAGAGAGAGAGAGAGAGAGAGAGAGAGAGAGAGAGAGAGAGAGAGAGAGAGAGAGAGAATTGTGTACATTAACATACCCACAACCAACATCAGTAACAGACACACACACTCATACACATACACACACACACACGCGCGCGAGCGCGCGAGCGCGCGCAGGCACGCACGCACGCACGCCCCCCCCCCCCCCCCCCCACACACACACACACACACACATTTTCGTGTCATATCAGAGTCACAAAAACAGCTGAATGAGTGTAAGGCACGTTGTTTCATGTGCTTCTTATCTGTCCAATACTCATTGCTGCAAGCTGTGCAAGACTCTTTGGAATAGGTGTACCATACACTGCCCTGTGACACAAACTTTAAAAAGCTTTTACCTTAAACATTTCTCCACCCTTTTCCCCCATTTCTCTTTCTCTCTCACTTTCTATATATATATATATATATATATATATATATATCTATATATATATGTGTGTGTGTGTGTGTGTGTGTGTGTGTGTGTGTGTGTATTTATATGTATGCTGGAGACTGAGTATTTAAAAACTGATTTCCATGCGTTGTTATTGTTGTTGTTATTATGATTATGATGGTTATCATGATTAGTGGGCACACTAATGTGATGCCTTTCTTTTGATTTTTCACGGTGTATACGTGTCATCCATACAACGGCCAAACTGACCTCCTTTTCCAAATGTTGGCGATTTCATTTGGGTGCATTCCAAATGTTCTGATTTCTTTTTTCAAAGCGGGCTTTAACGCACGTCATCTGTTGTCGTGGCATCGGGTCTTTCCAAACGTCTGTTTACTAGAGAGATAGTAGACACCTCCACAGATGTTCGCCTCTGAAAGGAAAGTGGTTTTGCTCGGGGAGACGGGAAGGGGGTGGTGCAGCAGCCCGGGTGCGGGAGGAATTGTCGGATGGCCGAGAGAGAGAGGGAGGGGGAGAGCGGGTAGGAAGTGGGGGAGAGGAAAGTTCGGGTGGGTTGCGAAATGAATGCTGTGCACATGACAGAACATGTACCTTGTCCTTACTGGTATAACAGCCCGTCATACCTCCCTCTGGAACTTACCCCGGGGTAAGTCTGGGCTAGCGTGCTTTTACCCCCCATGGGTCATTCTAGGACTAGTTAAAACTTACCCCCCCCCCTAGTTGGATCTTAACCCCCCCCCCTCCCCGGGCAAATTTGGGCTAGCCTGGCTCCCCCCCTCCTCCCCAAAGGGTCAGTCTAGGAATATTTGGAATCTTCCTACACCCCACCCCACCCTTCAAACAAGAGAAGGTTATTCAGGGTTTTCCTCTGCCTTTTCCCAACACGCACACCCGCCTTTAAAAGAAATTTGGGTTAGCCTGCATATTTACACCCCCTCTCCCGTTTCCTATATACAGCCAGTTGGGTTTAGACAGAGTGGAGTTCTAGACTCTTCTCAATAGATGGACCTCCTACTCCCCCCCCCCCCCCCCCTCCACACACACACACAAACTAGTTCACTAATAGATACGTATTAACATTTCTCGCACTAGCTTATACGCGTGGGTCAATATTCGGGTGTGTGAGTACGCCCGTGCACTATTCACCCACTCAAGCACATACTGTTAGTTAGGCAGAATTATCTACCACTGCAGATATGAATGCTCATCTCCCCCTATTTTTTCAGTCTAAGATATGAGAGCAAGCTATGCTTATAATTGAATATTTCTTGCAGTCATTGCGACGCCAAGATATATATATATATATATATATATATATATATATATATATATATATATATATATATATATATATATATATATATATGTGTGTGTGTGTGTGTGTGTGTGTGTGTGTGTGTGTGTGATTATTTATAAAGACGTCGTCTTTTACGTTTGTTTTATCAAGTACAACGCAAACCGCGTACCAATAATTTGATTTACTTACGACTGCACTGCTATAAAATCCAAACTGCTGCCGCCATGAATTTTTTTAACTGTTTGAGAAGGAAAGGCTCGCTTACAATAGGCATAAACACAACGATTGCAACTCCCCACATTTCACCTAAATTTACGACTGGGATTTTGCATACTATCTTGATGTTTGTAGACACGTATGTGTGTGCGCGCAGGCGCGTGCGTGTGTGTGTGTGTAGGAGGGAGAAGGGGTGAACTGCACTGCATTTTCGATAAGTTTATATATATATATATATATATATATATATGTGTGTGTGTGTGTGTGTGTGTGTGTGTGTGTGTGTGTGTGTGTGTGTGTGTGTGCGTGCTGGGGGGGGGGGGGGGGGGGGGGGAGGGGGTGCGTGCTTGCGCCGTGTGTGTATGAGGGAGAACAGGTGAATTGCGCTGCATTTTCCGTGTGTGTGTGTGTGTGCATGCGTGACTGCGCGCGCGTGTGTTTGTGTGTTAGTATGCACACTTGTTTGTAGATGCATGGTACTTACTGCAATATTCATTTTACTGGTTTTTCATTTTTGTTTTCTCTAAACTATTATGTATTTGTAAGCGCTATAGGCTTATGATGTAAGATTAAGCGCCATAAAAAGTAATAATGATATAATAATAATAATAATAATTTTCATTATTATTATAGAAAGATAGAGAACAAAGAGGGTGAGAGAGAGAGAGAGAGAGAGAGAGAGAGAGAGAGAGAGAGAGAGAGAGAGAGAGAGAGAGAGAGAGAGAGAGATAGAAGTGTGTGTGTGTGTGTGTGTGTGTGTGTGTGTGTGTGTGTGTGTGTGTGTGTGTGTGTGTGCCCGAGCGATCGCGCGCGCGTGTTTGTGAGTGTACATGTATCTCAGAGATGGGAAAGGTTCGGGGGGGTGGCCAGGAGAGGGAGAGGGGCAAAGAGGGAAGGGAGGGATATAGTTAACAGACTCTGCATTCTGCATGAGTGTAACTTAAGAGACAGAAAGGGAAGGGGGATATAGCTAATAGACTCTGCATTCTGTATGAGTGTAACTTAACAGACAGAAAGGGAAGGGAGGGATACAGCTAATAGACTATGCATCTTCTACGAGTGTACGTTAAGTGGGAATAGTTAAACTTAAAAGAGAACGTATCAATCAATCAATCAATCAATAAATAAATAAAAATAAAAAATAAACAAACAAACAAGAGTGAAGGATCTCGGCCGGATAGAAAAGAAGTGGGGGGAGTGTGTGTGTGTGGGCGGTGTGGGGGGGGTGGTGGGGGGGGGGGGGGGGGGGGGGGGGGGGGGGGGGGGGAATCCTATTGGTGCTGGGTGGACAGAGAGGGTTTTCAAGCGAATAAATCCGACCCAAGAAGTTGAGACAACTGAAATTTCTTCTTTTTATCAAAAAGCATTGACAAATGTATACAATTACTGAGCCATTTTTTTCCATCGTGAACCTAGGATTAGCAAGGTTCAGGAACCTTACCTATCCTGGATTGCGAATCAAAAGAATGGGCAATTGAGAACAAAGAGACAAGAGAGCCCAGATCGTGAGTTGGACGAACTAGATTTTTGACTTAAAAGTTCGTCAGTTAAGATCGGCCTTGTCTGACATTGTTGTCGCCCTATAGTGTTGCTTGGTATGTACATTAGCATGCAGCTTCTGGGTAAATGCATATGAGGTGATCAGAAATGACTTAGTTACATGGGTGAAAAAAGATGTGTTCAAAGCGGACTTCGCTGTTGGAATTGTGCGGTGCATCACTGGCGTTCCACGTAAAGTGGGTCACGCTACGCTAAGTGTTGACCTACTTGTGCTTCTTTCTGCTCTCTGTACTGTCAACTTGAAGTTCTGTCTGCGTCAGATTTCACTCAGTGGTGATGTACAGTTGATTAAACCTAGGACCGGCCCTCAGCGGACAGATAGTAGACTCACAATTAAGCAATGCAGAACAAAACACAGTACACAGCACCGCCTCACTTTCAAACAACACCGTAACCAGTGTTTTCCTGTCAACGCAACAACGACGGAGCGATCAGAGATGGCTCCTACGATCGGACAGCGACCAAATAGAGAACAAGTCAAACAAACAGGGGACGAAACTAATGACTGCTGTGATTGCATTGAAAAAGATCATAAACCATAGCAGACACAGTAGCATACATGACTTTAGCCATTGAGCGACTGACATATGACCGTATATAGGGGACAGGGTACAGACAAACCACCTGACTGACAGGATTACTGGAGTGAACAAAGAACTTAGAACAGTGAAGACTGGACGCTGATAAGTTTGACCTTTTCCCGTAGAGACAATCTGCGTATGTTTGGCCTCTCTCACCATGAGAGTCACGAAATCTCCGATGTTTGTGCCAATGCCGTTGTTGATATTTTCAATCGCTTTGATAATCTAAAAGACTGTCTCATGTGCCATGCACTTTATGATATGTGAAATAGCTTTGATGTGATAACGCAGCTGTTGATGTGTTGAATAGCGTTGGCAGTCCTAAAGCATAATTTCGAGTGCCAGTGCAGTTGCTGATGGTTTAATAGCATTGACAGTCATAAAACATGATATCATGTAACAATGCAGTTGTTGATGTTTTTTTAAACAGCATTAGCAGTCTTCAAACGTGTTTTCTTGAAGTGATAGTATCATGTAGTGTTTTCGAGCTAGGCATTACTGGAAAACAAGATGTCACAAACACAGTATGCTTACTCGTACGCAACACACACATCACTCCATTCACTTAAAGGAATACTATCACCACAAAATTAAGTTTTCTAAAAAACGCTCCCTTTACTCAACAATAAAGAAAAGGGTCTTAATTCTTTTTTTCACTTCACTACGTTTTTCTAACAATTATTTTTTTCTCTTCACAAGATATTTTCCCCACGTACAAACAATAATACAATATTCAAAGTTTTATCAAGAATCAAACACACACACACATATTACACTATCAGTTCGTTATATAAAATAGTTGCAGTAAAGACAAGTCATCTTCTTGACTTGTCGAGGAGCCTTTCATGCACTTGGCTGTACCACCTCTGGACCACCACAGTCTGGATCCTCACTAGACTGGTACACCTTAGTCGGGAACACCACTGGACGCTGAGGGATTCTTCTAGGGAATAAGCGACAAGCCTACACTAGTAGACTTCCAGTCTACATCTACACTCTATACTTGAGTTGAAAACTTGCCACGCCAGGCATCTACACACCACCAAGGGTTAAGCACACCCAAACCAGGGCTGCATCAGACAAACCAGTCCAACCATGTAGCACACCCAACCCAGGGTTGCATAGGACAATCCTAGTCCTAACTATATAAAACCCATGAGGGTTACCATTGGACGTCCTCTATGTCCGTGTCCAGAGCTCCTCTGAAGTAACAATAATCTTCCACCCTTCCTCACATTGGGTGAATACACTTCACAATCCACTCAGCGTCCCATTCTTCCACCTCACTAGTGGTTGCACTCCATGAATACAAAAAAAGCATCAAAACCGTAGGTTCCATTCCACAATCGCAAAAAATCTCTTAACATTCTTTTCTTTGACATGAAACTTTTCCATTCACAAAAAAAAAAAAAAAAAAATATATATATATATATATATACCATATGACAGTATTCTCAAAAAGACTTTCCCCAAAATAACATGAGTACATGCGAACAGAAACATGTACATACATAAAAACATTGTTTGCAAAAAAAAAAAAAATCAAAAAAAAACAGCATCAATGCATCAACTATCATCCCCACAAGTAATCAATATTGCACACAACAATATTCCATTACTCACATACAAATATATAAGCTCAACTTTCAACAGCAAAACTTCAAAACACACACCCTGCTTATTGCTGTCGAGACAAGATATCAGCGATCACATTACTGGACCCTGAAATTGGATCAACCCTAAAACTGAATTGCTGGATCGCCAACGACCACCGCAACAGACGGTTATTCTTTGTTTTGATGTCTTCAAAAACTTCAGAGGTCTGCGATCCGTCTGCAAGACAAAAAAATCTGCCTGTCTAGAAACGTTCAAATTTTGCAAGTACCCACACAATCGCTAAGCATTCCCGTTCAATAGTAGAATACTTTGACTGTGCATCAGTGAACTTGTTACTTGCAAACTGTACAGAATGCAATAAATCTTGATGTTCCTGCAAAAGAACAGCACCCATTCCTGTTGAACTTGCATCAGTCCTGAGGACAAAATCTTTCGCTACGTTGAGCAAAAGCAAAACAGGAAAAGAATTCAAAACATTTTGAACTGCTGCCAAAGAATTCTGACAATCTACAGTCCAATCAATAGATGAATGCTTGGAACCCTTTGTCAACTCAGTTAATGGAGCTATGAGAGTTGCAAAGTTAGGGACATAACGCCTGTAATAAGATAACAAACCAAGAAGCAAACGAACCTGTTTCTTTGAACATGGGGTTTTGATTGTCAAAATCTTTTCCATTTTCTTCTTTTCTGGCTGCATCTAACCCACAGCAATTGTATGCCCCCCAAACTCCAGTTTTTAAAAACCCGCAATACGGGCAATACGACATGCATCTGCTATACGATTTTGTAAATTAAAAACATAATCAAAAACATTTTTTTCTTCTTGAGACACATTGTCCCCAGACCATGACTTTGACAGGATGCTAATAGGTCCTTTTGGTGACCGACCAAAAAGCAACTCAAAAGGAGAAAAACCTGTGCTCTCGTTTGCCAATTCTCTGTATGCAAAAAGTATGGCTGAATGTATCGATCCCAGTCTGATGGTCTTTTCCTTAGAAACTTTTTTCGACATCATCATGAAAGTACCATTAAATCTTTCCATGAGCCCATTTGACTGTGGATGGTATGGAGATGTAGTACATGCAGAAATTGAAAGTAAACGAAATATTTCTTTCATGAGATCTGACACAAACTGAGTACCCAAGTCAGATAATATTTCATCAGGAATTCTCATTCTGGAAAAAATATAAAATAATGCTTCTGCCACAGAAATGGTATCAATCTTTTTCAAAGGTATAGCCTCAGGATACCTGGTAGCAACATCCATGACAGTGAGCACATAACGAAAACAAGAATTGGAAACATGAAGTGGACCAACCAAATCAATACAAAACACGACTGAATGGTTCAGTAATGACTGGCATTCTCTGCAAAGGTGCAAATAGTATACGACCTTTGGGAATTGTTTTCTGACAGACATCACATGATTGACAATATTTTGAAACTTGCACACTAAACACCAGCCCAAAAACATGAAGACAACACACGTTGAAGAGTACGTTTGACTCCACAATGACCCGAAAACATGGAATCATGTGCAGTATGCAAAACAGTATCACGTAAAGACATAGGAACGACAATCTGCTCCACCACATGTTCATCTTTAGGAAAAAGACGATATAAAAGATTATTCTTTTTTACGTACATAATATCAGTCACTTTGTCAGGTACCTCAGGAACAACTTTCTGCAACAAATGAGTCAATGTTGTATCTGTCTTTTGTAAATCACTCAAATGTTCAGGAGTCACATCCAATTTTGGGACATGGGAGGAACCAGGGATTTTGACCTTGCCTTTCTTTTTTCTCTTGTAAACGAGTGTTTACCATACAAGGCACAAAAGAACCACATTGTCCTCCACAAGACGTGGAAACACCCTTCAGATTTCCAAGAATGAGGTCTGTCACAGGATCATCAATGACACATGCTGTTATTTCACACTGTAACATAGGGAGTGAGTCATAAAACATGACATTATGTACCAATGCAGTTGCTGATGTTTTAAACAGCATTAGCAGTCTTCAAACGTGTTTTCTTGAAGTGATAGTATCATGTAGTGTTTTCGAGCTAGGCATTACTGGAAAACAAGATGTCACACACCCATGTTTGTGCACATACACACTCGCACTCACAAACACAGTATGCTTACTTCGTACGCAACACACAATCACTCCATTCACCCAAAGGAGCACTATCACCACAAAATTAAGTTTTCTATAAAACGCTCCCTTTACTCAACAATAAAGAAAAGGGTCTTAATTCTTTTTTTCACTTCACTACATTTTTCTAACAATTATTTCTTCTCTTCACAAGATATATTCCCCACGTACAAACAATAATACAATATTCAAAGTTTTATCAAGAATCAAACACACACACACACACACATATTACACTGTCAGTTCTTTATATAAAATAGTTGCAGTAAAGACAAGTCATCTTCTTGACTTGTCGAGGAGCCTTCATGCACTTGGCTGTACCACCTCTGGACCACCACAGTCTGGATCCTCACTAGACTGGTACACCTTTAGTCGGGAACACCATTGGACGCTGAGGGATTCTTCTAGGGAATAAGCAACAAGCCTACCCTAGTAGACTTCCAGTCTACATCTACACTCTATACTTGAGTGAAACTTGCCACGCCAGGCATCTTACACCCACCAAGGGTTTTAAGCACACACAAACCAGGGCTGCATCAGACAAACCAGTCCAACCATGTAGCACACGCAACCCAGGGTTGCATAGGACAATCCTAGTCCTAACTATATTAAAACCCCATGAGGGTTACCATTGGACATCCTCCTACGTCCGTGTTCAGAGCTCCTCTGAAGTAACAATAATCTTCCACCCTTCCTCACATTGGGTGAACATACTTCGCAATCCACTCAGCGTCCCACTCTTCCACATCACTGGTGGTTGCACTCCATGAATACAAAAAAGCATCAAAACCGTAGGTTCCATTCCACAATCACAAAAATTACAAAATCTCTTAACACTCTTTTCTTGGACATGAAACTTTTCCATTCACATAACACTTTTCCCATTCGCATGACACCCCCCAACCTCCGATAAATGACACAAGAACTCTGTTGTATGTTGTTGTCGGATGATGGATGTATTGTAAATTCTAATGCAATATTTGTTACAGATGCATGTAATGTTAGACAAGAAAGTTAGAGGGCTGCGTTTGGTCGCTTTGTTTGTAAGAAGAAAGGACAATGTTTCTTGTTCATGCTTCGGATGGTTGAACTGTTCGGAACTTTAATTCATTCATAATTTTTCCCCTTTTCACTCGGTTCATATCTTTTTCAGTGTTTCTGAATTTTTCCATGAAAGTGTTCCTTTCTTTTTAACTGGCTTCTCAATGGTAAGTTTTCTTTTTGCTGATTTGTTGTTAGCCCACTCTTTTGTCATAAGACCTGCTGTGCAATGACAATACATTCCGAAAAGTCAAAATTGTCAACTCTCTCTCCCTCTCTCTCCCTTTTTCTCTCTATCTCTGCTTCTACTTCCCTCTCCTTTCACATATACACACGTCACGCGCACGCGTGCTCATGCACACCCAAGCACGCACGCACGCACGCACGCACACACACACACACACACACACACACACACACGCACATGTGTGTGTGTGTGTGTGTGTGTGTGTGTGTGTGTGTGTGTGTGTGTGTGTGTGTGTCTGTGTGCATGAGCACGCGTGCGCGTGTGTATATATGACAGAAGAGAGAGAGAGAGAGAGAGAGAGAGAGAGAGAGAGAGAGAGAGAGAGAGAGAGAGAGAGAGAGAGAGAGCAGGTTGACACCAAAAGAAAAAAGATTACGGAAAGGGTTTACGCACGCACACACACACACACACACACACACACACACACACACACACACACACACACACACACACACAAAGTGGCACAATGAGACATCTCTCAGACTGAGAGATTTAATCCCGTTCTCTTCGGGAATTCCTGGATTCGCCACATTACCGGATCAATGCCAGCAGAGAGACCATATAGAACTGAAGGGTGCTTTTGTGTTCTCTGCACACCTGGGCAAACTGGGCACGGTCAGTATCAGAGTATTTATTACAAGAGACTTCCAGTTTGACCAACGGCGTTTTCGGCTTTATCACTTGACTTAGAGGGGGCATGTGATGGCAAACAAAATAACATTCAACAGTCAGAGAAGGACACGCTGATGTCAGATTCCTCCAAGCAGCTGATGACAACTGCGGGAAAGCCTCCAGCTGGCTTTTTCTCCCGTCCACGTGCTGGAGGACAAGACTGCGCAATGGGCTCCGCCTGCCCGAGGAATCAGACAGTTCAAGCAGCAGTTCTTCTGACATTATGGAGGCTTAATTTAAGTCTCTTCAGAGCATGAAAGTTTGCAATTAGAGCTGCTGTGGGTGTAGGGGACAGACCATATAGTTCTGCCAGCTTTTGTTCCGGCCACTGTTCTGGTAATACCAGCTCTGTTAGCATGGAACAAAACCTGTCCGACTGGGGATTGCAGTACAGTATCCTTGTAAGTGCAAACAAATCAAAACGACAATGAGGAAATTCAAAACTAATGCTTGTGGATGAACTGAATGTGTCCATCATATCTATCACATCGTGTACTGGCTCGTAAAGGGAGTGACTTGGAAAATGAATGAGGTCCCCTGGGCTGGGGATGGAAAAACCTTGTTGCAATATCAGTTTCATTCTGATTTCTCTCCAAGTAAACTTTGATAACATGTCACAAACTTCCTGTGATATCGTCTGACATGGAAAAACAATGGTGGTACGCTGAAAAATATGCTCCATATTTTTCAACCATACTGTTATCCTTTGGACCCAGAAAGCTGACGCCCAGCCATCCATCAGTAATCGTCGCATGAAGCTGAATGCAGACGTCAGTCCACACAGAGGGGCACTGCATGATGGAGGACAACCTTAAACAGGTGCACGCCAGGCGACCTCGGTCAGGGATTGGGAGCATCTTGAACAGGAGCACCACCACACCACGTCTGGTAAGCCGGTAAGGTTGAGCTGGCCATAGTGGTCGTCTCCCTTGGCAGCAGCAGCTGGGCTTCTCTTGTTGGGTAGAGGTGGAGACTGCTGGAAAGTGGAGCTCAGGTCAGCTATATTAACCATTCTGCTCAGTGACCTGAGAAACAGACACGACTGATCGTGCAAGGCATACCGTGTGATACTTACTGAGAAAACACGACTAGGAAAATGAGGGTACAGAAGCCCAATACACACAAGTCTGCCATGACACCATGTCGTTAAGGGCCTCTGACCAACAGGACGTTACACTCACCGCTACACTGCCTTGGTGAAGGGAGAAGAAATGGAACAATGAAAGCTAGATGCTTCTCTGCTGGCCAAATAAGGAATGATGAAATATATTATATATATATATAATTATAAACAAAGCTTGCTCTTATGTCTCAGATTGTAGAAATAGGGGGGTGGTAAGCCTTCATATCCGCAGTGGTAGATGATTTTGCCTAACTGACAGTATGTGCTTGAGTGAGTGATGGGGATTAATTAAATGCTTCTCAAAATGAACCTTCAGCAAGTTTATAGTCTCCAAAGAGAGAGACCATCTCCAATGGGGAGAAGGCTCACTAACATAATAACTCCTGGTCAGATACCGCTATTTCGAAACATTGCATATAACTCCTGGTCAGATATCTCCAATGGGAAGAAAGCTCACTAACATATAACTCCTGGTCAGATACCGGCATTTCGAAAACATTGCATATAACTCCTGGTCAGATACCGATATTTCGAAACCTGATTGTTTCTCCTCAGTGACCGCGGAAAGTGATAATTTGACTCCTCTGCCTTTTCGGTGTTAAGAAGAATGCTATACCAGAAAAAAGTGGTGTGCAATACCATAGTATGTGTTGTTGAGTTTTCAAAAAACTAACTAAAGGTGCCACCTAAGAAGCAAAAGAAAATCATGAAAGAGCAAAACAAGCTACATTTTCTTGTGAAAGTAGTAGAAAATATAAAAAGATAACCTCTTAAGACACAAGTGCTGAGGGCCAGTTCTTGGAATGAATCCGCAAGGGACTAAATTACAATGAAACAATAAATTCCAAGGATAAGTACCGAGCACCGTTCCAGCAACTTACAGAGCAGCTAGGTGTTGCAATGACTGCAAGAAATATTGAATTATAAACAAAGCTTGCTCTTATGTCTCAGATTGTAGAAATATATATATATATATATATATATATATATATATATATATATATATATATATATATATATATATATATATGACACTACGGAAACATTCTGTTATCCAAATAATTGATATAAACCAACAGGGACAGAAATATCCGATGGCACTTTTTCACAATCCTCTCTAGTTCTTTATCTAATGGTAGATGCACTAAGAATTTAAGGTCATTATGTCTCAGAGAAGACACTCCCATTGTTTCCACCACTGCTCTCCTATTATTTCAGGTCCTGTTGTGTTCACTCGTGAGAATTTTTTTGTTGTTTTTTGTTGGAAAGGCGGGTGCACTTGTGCGTGTGTACGTATGTGTGTGGGCGTGCTTGCGCGCATGTGTGTCACTGTGTGTGTGTGTGTGTGTGTGTGTGTGTGTGTGTGTGTGTGTGTGTGTGTGTGTGTACGTATTGTTGTCTACAGAGAGAGAGAGAGAGAGAGAGAGAGAGAGAGAGAGAGAGAGAGAGAGAGAGAGAGAGAACGTTGACGAACTAGAATCATTCAAATGAACTTTTCTAATTATTTCTGTGGGTACTTTGACTGGTTGCAAAATCTGGGGTTCCGTAAAAAGCCCTCCGTCACCCCCCCCCCGCCATCCATCCATTTTTTTTCCTTTTTTTTTTGTCTAGTTTAGCAGCCGTCATGGGATTTACAGGTGGGGTCTGTTGTCGTTGTTGTTATTTACTAATTGTTTTCGGCTAACTTCTACCCAGACATTAATGACCCAGGTACGAGCGAGCTCCGTTTTCTGTCGCTTCTTCCTTGTCTCTCAAAGCCATTTGTCAAACCTCGCTCATCTTCCGTAATACAACCACAGCCAGGGTTGTCTTGTCGCACTGGATGCATACACCCCAAGGCAATCAATATCTGGCCGCTGTAGTACAACTCACCAGTGGAGACGCTTCCTGAATGCGAGTCACTTCGTAGGTGTTCAACAGTACCCGCTTCTAGATGTGATGGTTCACCTGCAGCACAATTTTAAACAACTTTTTTGTATTGCTTATTTACTTTTTTTTTATTTTACGAACAAACACTACAGTATTCGGCGAGGTCAAGCGCATGTATGCAATGAACAAAGTCAGGAAATGGCAATTACATTTAATAAAAACTCAATGAGTGGTGCAGACTTAAATGACAGTCTGTGAATTTTTTTTTTCACTTACGAGCTCTGGCGAAGGCACGGGTGTGTGCCTATTGTGCGATGGTCTACAGCGAGACAGCCTATTGATCGACAGCCTACTGTACAATGGCTTACAGACTGCCTGCTGTGAGAAAGTTTGTAGTAGAAAAACGTGCGCATGTAATGCCATCTTAATAAGCAGACAGACAGTTCAGCAATTGGTCGTCTGATGGTGATGCCCACCAACTGAGTGGACGATGACTGTGCATTCAGTGTTAGACGAAAGATGCCCTCTGCATTCTCTCAGTTTAATGTTCCGTGCTTGCCATTGTTCTTGGTAAAAGTGACTATGAATTTCTTTTAAAGACTATGGCCACAGTCTTCACACACACACACACACACACACACACACACACACACACACACACACACGCCAGTATAACAAAAGAACGTTTCAGACACAGGAATTCTGTTGATGGAGCAATAGGCGATCAGTTTGCACAATAATGAGTGTCCATAACTTCCTATATTTACCCAGGTCTGATACGAGAAACAAGAATCGATCTGTACATGATGAAAGAATCATGTAAAATTATGACAATAAGAATATTCATTACATGAAGCGAATTACATGAATGGGCACGCGCACGCACACTTTATTCTCTTCCGTTTATTTGTTTGTTTATTTCCTATATGTTTAACTGTTTGATTAATTTCATTTATGTACTCATTGAATTCCAGCAACTTCGTATCTATTGGCTTATTTTTTGTATTTCTATTTTGATTGATTTGTTTATTTGTTTATTTATTCATTTGCTCATCAGTTGACTGAAACTCAAGTAGACTTATCTACGGCTTTTAGTAGATTTGTAACTAACCCATGGGATACATTGTTTATTGTCTGCAGTGTTCTTTTCGCAATGGTTAAAGTAAACTTTAAGAGGGTGATAAACATTTGGGGCTACACCCAATGTACGTATAATTGGTAAACAACACGAAATGATTATAAACTTTCAGCTGATATCATTTCTCTTAAATCATGGGCCTGTGGCATGTAACACAGGATTCTTTTCCATTCCCTCCCTGTATTTTCCTGTCCATCCCACAAGATCAACTGGTTTCTTGGCATGGCACTTTGGAGGTAACCCCCCTCCCTGTGTGTGTGTGTGTGTGTGTGTGTGTGTGTGTGTGTGTGTGTATGTGTAGTCCTTCTCCATGTATATAAACTGTTCTGCTAAAATGGAGTAGGCTGTCACCATTTCGTCACAATGACATCATTTATGAACCATGCATGTTGTTTCACTTTACGAAGAGAAAGAAAAGGGGACTTGAGTGGTATTGCATCTCTGGAAAGTCTGAAGGAATAAACAAATATGGGACGTCTTACGGTGTCACACAAATCTTCACATGTGGGTCGACATACGTGTGTAAATTTAGGAAGGCACTTTCGGCGTTACCTCCTTTAGTTCTGGGATATTAAGGGGTAGGAATGTCTTTCCACTGACTGTGATACTTGAACCGTGGCTCAGTGATGGCAACAGTAGCTTATTATACTCCATTTTGACATTCACTGCAGTTGGTCGTTTATTAAACCGGCTAGTGTGGTGTGATTACAGAAACCAGCCACCTACGACTTTGTGGTATTCTCACCACCATGAAAATCATAGTCCAGTCCAATGAATCGTATGTCAACTGTGGGAGAAGCATAATAACATAGTCATTATCATCATTTACCTTTCAAACTATAGAAAATAATGAACAAATACGGTAAATCAGTTTCCCATGATGAAATAACAAACACACCTGTTAACTCCAAATGAATGCTGCTCATGACACTAACTCGCCTAGCAGAAATGCCAGTTCAGAGCACACAGTACAAGGAAGGAGACGGGAGATGTCTCGTTGATTGTTCTGCGTGTTCTGTGTTGTCATTCCTGCAAGGCGAATTTGGTGTCGTGAGTAACATTTGTTTGGAGGTATGAGCGTGTAATTATTTCAATACGGGAGTAAGGTTTACCTTACTTCCTTGCTGTTTACGATTCCCTGCTCCATTTAAGTTTTTCTAACCCTGCCTCAGTTTCAGATTTCCTTGGAAATGGTATAAAAGCTAAGACAGTGTTCAATCAAATCACAAAGTAGCCAAATGAAGAAAAAAAACCACATTCTGACAACAGGATATTTTCCAGGCAGGCCAAAATATTATTCAAAACAAGGGAAACAAAGGACGAAAAACGGTCACTTTTCGATCTGGCTACAAACACCTTGGTCATATTGAAAACCTGCAACGACAGAATAAAACTTAAAGAGGAACGAAACTGGAGGAAATATGCAGGTAAATTAATACTACAGCACCTATAAAAGTTAAGTTATAAGAATTATAGATTTATCGAATGCTACTCGATGCTGAAAAGCTATAGATTTCCTTGAATTTCAAAGCTTACAGCAAACCATTTATGTATAAGTTGAAAAATCAAGTCTCTTACTGTATGAGCTGAAACAGCTGCGACCGTCTGTCATCCGCACAAGTGACTGTCTTTCTGCTTGAAGATGTTGTAGCCAGCAGTGACTAAGCAATTCCTGCTAGCGTTAGGTCGTTCACGTGACCGCAGTGGGCCTGGTTTAAAGCACGTGGTGAAAAATTCGTGTATCTTGTGCACACGTGCGCGCCCACAGGGGCACACGTTCACGCAAGCACGCACGCATGCAGAGAGAGAGAGAGAGAGAGAGAGAGAGAGAGAGAGAGAGAGAGAGGATATTGGCTTAAAGTCGTGGACAGATCAATAATGTTGTGCAAGTATTATGAATTTAAAATACATGATGGCTTAAATACCCAGTCGATTTTAGGGATTTATTATGTGAGTACTATCACCCTGTGAACTCCATTTCCACTTTTTTCCCAAACATATTCAAGAGCGCCAAGTGATAATATGACAAAAGCAGTTGTAGTAAGGGAGAAAGGAGAGGGATTAGAGGATTGTCGAACAGCAGGGTTGTCGTGGCAACAATGTTATTAGCGATGATGATGGTGATGATAATGGTAATGATGGTACTATCAATAATAATACTGATATCAATAACAATGATAACGATACTAATAACTGTAGTAACAGTAATGGTAACAATAGAAATAAAAATACAATTATATGTTATCAAAATATTAATAATAGCGATCACAATATCAATGCTACTAAAATTAAAACCACTAAAAATAAGGGAAGGGAGGAAGAAAAAAGGAGAATGAGGGGTAGGGGGAGGATAGGAAGGACAGAGAGGAGAAGAAGGACGCAAATTATGGGGAGGATGGAATATCTTAAAGTTATGTTAATGATTTTGACAACATTCATCATTGTAACCATATGGTAATGAGCAGTAAACAAGTAGGGTAACTTTTGCTCCCAAAGAAAACCTAACACAGAGTAACTTTTATTCATATCTATAATATATTTTCTTAATTTCATGTTCCCGGTTTCTCCATCTTCAACCCCCCCCCCCCCCCCCCACACACACACACACACCCTCTCCTTATGTCCAAATCTTTGCCAAGTCATTACTTTGAAGACAGTTGAGTGGTTGGCCTGGCCTGCGCTTGTTTTTTTTTCCCCCACTAGTAGATTGTTCGTCTTTGTATTTGTCCTACTTTATTCAAGGTTAAAAGGCTGTGCCAGTCTTGAATAAAAGTTACTCTGTGTGTTAGGTTTTCTTATGGGAGCAAAAATTACCCTACTTGTTTACTGCTTCTGTGTTACTGTTCCCAGCCTCAGTTCATTTTCAATTTCATATGGCAATGGCAGTGATGATAAAGGAGGTTGGAAAAGTGGTATATTGGTATTTATGAAATATTGTAAGTCATAATGATAACATTAACGATAGTATTAAATATAATAGTTGTAACAGTTACGAAGTTATAACAACACTTATGTTGATGATAGTGATAATAATTATAATAACAATTATAGTAATAGTGCTCATAATAGTGACGATGATAATGGAGATGTTAATACTAACTGACGTAGCAGATATGTTTTAGATAATGATGGCAGTCCTGATAATGATGATATGATGACAGTGATACTGATAGCAATAATAATACAAGTAATATTGCTAATTGTAATACTTTGTGGAAAGGAATAGAGATGGTCAATGAGTAAAAGTTCACAGTACTGCTGGAACAGGGAAAAAGTGGTGAGGATGATTATACTAATGGTAGTAATGTGAACAATAGCTGAAAAGGCAATAGGGATGATCAAAGAGTGAAAGGTTAACCGTACTATTTGAGCAGGGAAGAAGGGGAAAAACTATTCTGTGTGTGTGTGGCGTATGTGTAAGCGCGTGCCCGTGCGTACCCTCAAACATGATGTCATTGTTGGTTAGGTCAGTGTCACATGGGAGTCACAAAACAGTATTTCTACCTAATTGAGTATGCAGCACGTTGTTTCATATGTTTCATATCTGGCTTTGCATCCAGATACTCACTGCTGAAAGTTATGCAAGCCCCTCTGGAATAGGTTATCATCCAATACACTGCCCTGTGACATAAACTTTAAACATCTTTTTCTCTCTCTCTCTCTCTCTCTGTATGTGCTCACGCTCGCGCGTGCGCGCGCGCGCGCGCGTGTGTGTGTGTGTGTGTGTGTGTGTGTGTGTGTGTGTGTGTGTGTGTGTGTGTGTGTGTGTGTGTGTGTGTGCCAACTTACAAAAGAAAAAAGAGAGAGAGAGAGAGAGATAGAGAGGAGAGAGAGGAGAGAGAGAGAGAGAGAGAGAGAGAGGAGAGAGAGAGAGAGAGGAGGACTGTATGAATACATTTATATACATCATCATAACTGACAACACCAGAGAGAGAGAGAGAGAAGAGAGAGAGGAGAGAGAGAGAGAGAGAGAGAGAGAGAGAGGAGAGAGGAGAGAGAGGAGAGAGAGAGAGAGGAGTACATACAATCGCGCGCGCACGTGCACACACACACACACACACACACACACACACACACACACACACACACACACCACACACACACACACACACACACACACACTAACAAGCTATCTTACACACACACACTACACACACACACACACACACACACACACACACACACACACACACACACACACACACACACACACACACACACACTAAGAAGCTATCTGTGTGTGTGTGTGTGTGTGTGTGTGTGTGTGTGTGTGTGTGTGTGTGTGTGTGTGTGTGTGTGTGTGTGTGTGTGTGTGTGTGTGTGTGTGTGTGTGTGAGTGAGCACAAGCGCTTACATGTAAACTCATGTGGACAGCAAGGGCTGTCGGCCAGGCACTGTCCTGTCAGCAAGCCAGGAAGGGGGGGGGGGGGGGGGGGGGGGGTGGCGGTAAAGGCTGGCCCATGATGTCTGAGGTGGGGGAGGAGGTGGGGAGGCTGGGGCCGGCGGACAGGTTCGGCATTGCCTAACGTCTTTTTGACAGGAACTCGTGCACAATAAGACCCTCCCACCGCCCCCCCCCCCCCCCCCCCCCCACTAGCCTGCTGGCTAAAAGGATGGGTCGAGGAGGAAGAGAATGGAGGAGGGGAAAGAGGATTGAGTAAGAGAGGAGCCAGGGGAGGGGGGAGGGGATGGAAAGGGGTAGGGGGGAGTGCAGAGATATACAATGGAGAGGAGGTTTCAAACTGGGGGGGGGGGGTAGGTGGAGGGGAAGGAAGGAAAGTCTGAGTCAGCTTCATGAAGCTGGTAGAGGAGGTAACAAGGTTCAGAATGGGGTTTCTCACACTGGCCGCACCTGTCCACTATTTGGCGAGTGGTCAGTTGGCAACTGGAACAGTGATCTGTTCAGGGTCTCTTCCTCTATCAATTTTGCCTACAACTGTCCAATCAAAATCGATTTCCTGGAGCAGGAGTAGATAATCCATGAGAGGCTTATTTCCCTTTCGAAATGGCGATTGATCCACTGACGTTGATTCAGTTATTAAATTAGATTACTCAGAATATTCATGAACTCAAACATGCTTAGAACTGATTGCACGCGCCGCCAAGCGCACGCCACCATCTAAAAGTGGCTGAACGGGGAAATGTATGTAGTGTAAGTATGAGCCTGTGTGAAGCGACGAACGATACTCCTGTATAGCGACGATGGATAATGGTACACATATGATAGACTGAAGAGCCAAGTTTGTGGCCAGGTATCTACGTTGTGTGTTAAAGTATTATTATCTTACTGCTAATGTCTGACTGCTGCCAAAGTTTTAGTCATGATCCCTTCCTGTCTTATTGCACGATGGCCTACTTTACGTCTGCAGTGCGATGACCTTCTGTGCGACTCTTAACGTGATGGCGTGACGCCTGCAACGTCATGACATTCTACACAACATCTTTCTCTCCCCCCCCCCCCCCCCCCCCCCCCCCCCCGTGTGAGTGTGAGTGTGTGTGTGTGTGTGTGTGTGTGTGTGTGTGTGTGTGTGTGTGTGTGTGTGTGTGTGTTCGGTTTGTGTGAGAGTGTGTGTGCGCGCATGTGTAGTTGCGCTCACCTGTCTGCTGACGATGAGAGAGTTGCGAGAGAGAGAGAGAGAGAGAGAGAGAGAGAGAGAGAGAGAGAGAGAGAGAGAGAGAGAGAGAGAGAGAGAGAGAGAGAAAGGCACATACAAATGCATGACCAAACAAACACACACACACGCAGAACAACAACTACAACAAGAACCACACACACACACACACACACACACACCACACACACACACACACACACACACACACTTGTCACACAGACACACACACACACACACACAACTTGTCAAAGACTTAAAGATTGATAGTCTGCACACATACTCCCTCACAAACTCCAGAACCCCCCCCCCCCCCCCCCTCTTTCGACACACACATGCATTTTACTGTGTTACATTGAATTGTAATGGATTTACTGTAATGCATTGTGTTGTATGTATCCCACAGTATAGCACGATACTGAATTATATGTTATATGCGATTGTATGGTATCATATGGCATTGTTTCATGAATTCTGCGTGTAAAATGTTTGGCTGCCAAACAGAAAAGAGAAAGCAAAACAGGTTTGTTTGTTTTTTTTTAAATCAGACGCATTTATTGTTACTTGTTTAAGCCTCTGGAGTTCCTCAGTGAAACCTCACCCTGCACGTAATGAAGATGGAACCACCTCGTGTTACTGGTGAATGCTGTTGTCTACAGGAAATCTGAAATCTTGTTTGATCTTCCTTTCCTTATCATAGACTAACTTGGATGCGTCTTCATTTTTTTTTTTTCTGTCCAGGAAACCACACATCATTTTGATTGGAACGTTGATAAATGTATATGCTGGGACTAGGTGTACTGAAATCCATGTGTTGTTATTGTTACCATGATGATGATGATGATGATGATGATGATGATGGTGATGATGATGATGATGATGATGATGATGATGGTGATCATGATGATCATGATGATCATGATGAAGACGACGACGACTACAACAACGACGACGACGACGACGACGACGATGACGACGACGACGACGATGATGATGATGATGATGATGATGATGATGATGATGACGATTATACTGGGAACACTGATATAAACCCCACCCTCGGTCGAAGGCCAAGCTCTAAGTGCTTGATGTTCCCCGCTAGTGATCATGCAATAGCTTGCCCTGGCTAGAACCCACTGAAAGAACCCATATATCCAGAAGTTAGTGGTCGGAATCCCAGTGCCACTGAGGAGAAAAAAAATCTGATAGCAGTAGGGTATCAAAACGTTTTGACCTGGGTGCATCCCCTTTGAGTGTCAGGAGTTCAGGGCTGAAACATTCACCTTAGGGGGAAATTCTTCTATGAAATCCATCTGTTGTGGAGCTCTCCTTGGGCTGTCTTCCTACAGCCTGCAGGCGTTTTATTCAATTGTTTCCCCATGTCATTCATTCGAGTACTAGTCAGTTTCTCAGCCATTATTTTTATTTTTCATTGTGTACACGTTTCATCCATACAAGGACCAAACTGACCTTCCCTTCTGGATGTTGGCTCTTTGATTGAGCTGTGTGCAGAATGTTCTGACTTTTTTTTCACAACGGGCTTTAATGCACGTCAGCTGTTGTCGTTGCTGGGGGTATTGCCCGATGCCTCCTGAAAGATTACAAGTACGCAACTCCACCCATGTTCGCCTCTGAAAGGAAGGCGGTTAGACCCTGGGGAGCCTGACGGGTGGGAGGATGGGGATGGGGGGAGGAGAGGGGAGACAGAGCAGGGGGAGGGACGTGGGGGGGGGGGGGGGGGGAAGAATTGTGGGGTGGTGGTGAGAGTCGTAAGGAGAGTGGGTGGGAAAGTGGGCGGCGGGGGAATAAAAAGTGTGTGTGTGTGTGTGTGTGTGTGTGTGTGTGTGTGTGTGTGTGTGTGAAGTTTCAGACATTTTGGGAAAAATATTTTGGCATCATAATTTTAGAAATGCATTCGTAAAGGGGATAAACCTACAGGGTGTTAACATGATGAATCAAAAGGCATAGGGAAATTGGGTCTTCATGCTGCATACTGTTAAATGCAGTTACAATAAAATCAAGTTACGTGAATTAACAACTAAGGTGGTGGTGATGTTGTTTTTCGTTATGTGTGTAAGGATACAACAGGACTGTGTGCTGACGCATCTGCAGGTATAAACAACTATTGAAGTGTTGTTGGTGTTTATTGATGTTAGGGAAAGCTCGGGTTTCCTGTTGCATATTGCAAGAAAGGCATTTACAAAAGTATTCCGGTAAAAGAAATTTTCTTTTTTTTTATGTTAATATGCACAATTCAGACTTAGTGTTACGTATTGTATAAAGCAGTTGAAATCATTAACAACGAAAATAGTGTTGCTAGAGTTTATGAATATATATGGTTTGGACCCTGTTCTTCATAGGCCTATTGTACTTGACACTTGCTACTTTCTAAATAATGTTGCTTTTATCCTTATTGGTGTTTAAAGGAGAGTCAGAACTCCATGCTACATACTGTAACGTAACACGTAGCCACAACTTTAACTGCTGAAGATTTTGTTGTTGTTGACGGCCAACTACAACTATCCGAAACGGAAGTAGAGTTGTCCCGGGTTACGTAGCTGCTAAATTTTCTGATTTTTTTTTTGAATGTTTCCACACTTTAGACACACACACCCCCCACCCGAATTTTAGGTAAATATCCCGAATTTCATAACTGTTTGTTAGGGTCGTTTCCTTCTTCTTCTTCTTCTTCTTTTTTTTTTTTTTGTTTTTTTTTTTTTTTGTTTTTTTTTTTTTTTTTTGTTTTTGTTTTTTTTTTTTGCTTCGCAACTTCTGCGCCACCTCAGAGGCAGTGCACCCACGCCGCTCATTCCGACACCCCGTCCACAGCCACAGCTCGGCCGGTCCCCCCGCCGCAGCCCAGGCACCGGCAATCCACAGGGAGCAGTCAATGTCAAGCTGTCAAGAGGCAACCCACCGGAGGAGACACTGCACTGCTGCCGAGTCACTTCGGTGGTGTTCAGTGGCGCCTGTTCTGATCTAACATACGCAGGACACCACCTACTAAGCCCCCTACTGACGACAATAATTGCTTAGTCGCGGAGCCGGCGTGAGTGAGCTCTCCCTCCGGAGGGCGCCACCATGTCCGTCCAACGACAGCCCCCATGGACTCGCCGATACCGGTGACCCCAACGGAACCAAACCAAGACCACAGACGTGGAGAAGACATCGAAACTGAGGTCACCATGAGAGCAGGGCATGAAGGGCCACAGAACTTGAGACATTTTTTTTTTAATGCTGATCGATGAGAATGAGGATGATCAAGATGATGCTACGGATTTCCATTTCGGTCTGAGACTACATGACAGGGCTGTACTCTGCGCTTCCTTTCATAACATATCCCGGCGTCAACCAGGCCCGAGAGATACAGGCACCTGCAGTGTTGGTCATGAAATTTGAGCAACACTCTCAGAAACGCATCCATTAAGTGGATGAAACTCGACTGTGTGGTCCCAGTCTTCCCAACTGAGTCCGCAGCAAACTCAACTCTGGGTAGGAGCCCGGTCGGGGCAGAAAAACCCCACATGACTCTGATGGGATTCGAACCCACGACCTCCCAGCCGGGAGTCCGCGACGCTAACCCACTTCGCCACGGCGGCTGGTCTCTCTTCTTCTTTTTTGTTTAGAGAGGGCTGAAAAGTATTGCACAGTAAAGTGAAAATGATGTTTTTTTGAGTTTGGGCAGTTCCATGTTGTGTAAAATCTATTTTCTCTTTTAAACCCCTACATTCATCAACTTCAGTGGTGGGGGCTAAAATGCGTTCAGTCAAAAACCCAAGTGCCCTCTTTTCAACCCACCTCATCTTCATCCCCTTAGTTCCTGAAGTTGGAATCCAAAAGGTTGGCAGCTATATGGTTATTACTGTATTATGGTGAGTTTGAATTCCATGGTACGTGTTTGTAATAGGCAGTTACAAGTTTCGACACCAGCAGCAGCATTGATGATATGGAAAGGAAAAAAAATAATGGAAAAAGGAATTTCGAATTTAAGCAAATGCTTTCAGGCTTCTTTTTATTTCTAAAACCACCTCCAATAGATTCTCTCTCTCTCTCTCTCTCTCTCTCTCTCTCTCTCTCTCTCTCTCTCTCTCTCTCTCTCTGCGTGCGTGTGTGTGTGTGTGTGTGTGTGTGTGTGTGTGTGTGTGTGTGTGTGTGTGTGTGTGTGTGTGTGTGTGTGTGTGTGTGTGTGTGTGTGTGTGTGTGTGTGTGTGTGTGTGTGTGTGTGTGTGTGTGTGTGTGTGTGTGTGTGTGTGCGCGTGCGGTTGATGCCATTAGTTAAAGTTGAGGAACAATATCGATTTTTTTGTAATGCACATGGAGAAAAATATCCCTGACAGGTCACAAGGCATTTTTTTTTTTCATCTTCACAAAAGGGTGTGAATACAGCTGGAAAAATACAAATCTATAATGGCAGAGAAATGGGATCATTGTTCGTTTCCGGTCATGTGTTAGATACTCCTTTACACTGAAGAATGTCGTGTCAAACTGCTTGCCTGTTAACGCCCCCGTCTCCCATATCTATCTCTTGTGACACAGTTGCTGGCTGGCCACACCGGAATGGTCTGATAAGTAATTAATTTATTCACAATTCAGTGATGATTTTTGACTAATTCTGAGGCATCCATACCACACCACTTTCACTCTTTCCAGCACGTCCCAGAGAAAATCATGGGGGAAAAAAGCCTGACGATTCACCAGACAGTCATATTCTGTTCATACATCACACTTAAAACGTTAGCATGAATACGGACCCTTTGTTGGTATTGTTAGATATCAGATTTATTGCTCTGTCCTTGTCTTTTGAGTTAAGTGATATTCATTTTCTTGAGTCAGTGACACATCTAGCTCTCACCAATACTGACTCAGCCCGGTTTTCCTTCTGTCTTGTTACAGAACACATGGCGATGGTATCAGTTGGAACAGCCGCTAGCAACAGAATTACCACAGCTGCTGACGACCATGGACAGGTCAGCCTTATCAGCTTACCAGACGATGTGTTGGAGCTCTTGTTCAAGATGCTCCCAGTCCCTGACCGAGGTCGCCTGGCGTGCACCTGTTTCAAGGCTGTCTGATGTCGTGCACTGGCCCTCAGTGTGGAGAGACGTCTCTCCATTCGTTTGTCCATTGTCCCGACCAAATTATGCCTGTACTAACAGCATCAGTGAGATGGACAAAGCAGTGATTAGAAAATATTCAAAGTTCTTTCAACATGTAGAAATCGTCATTCATCGTGTTGTGATAGCTCACGAGTCTTTTGATCTGCTGGCCAATCTCTGTAAAAGGGAGGTTGTAAGAAAAGTGGTTTTTTACACCTTTCGATGCTTGTACTATTTCATATACTCTAGTCTGCCCTAAGAGACACACAATGCTCAATGATTTTCCGCCAACTACACCAGAATTTATCCAGCTGCTTGAAAGTTCGACACAGATTTCTCTAACTCTGAATAGAACGCAGGTACACGTCATGCAGAAGATGTACCCGACAACAGTGTCGGAGAAAGGCGCTCGTCTGACAACAAACATGGTTTTAACAGGAGAAAGCTGTGTTCAGACTGCGACTGGGGCAGACTACTGCTCACACAGTCTGCACCTACAGCAGACTTTATTTCCAGCTTTCCGGCTCTTCAAGTTCTCCAGATGAACATTGCCAACCTCAGTGACCAGCTGCTACTGGAACTTTCTGAAACCTCGGGCAGCCGGTGTCAGCTGAAGAGATTTATAATCCAAGACCTAAACAAGGAGACAAGCGTCTAACCAGAGTTGTCGTCAGCAGCATGGAGCAGACTCACAGCAGCAAGTCCTTCACTCCAAGTGGAATGTTTCATAAGGCCTGATGGCTTCGGACCTGTTTCCAACGTGATTAAGTTAAAAAAAACCCCACTGGTCAAACTCGAAGCCATTTTTGATACTGAAATTGACACTGACAGCATGCTACACTGTGTGAGTTGTGTGAACAACATAGTAGCACCCTTCAGTATTTTGCCATGTCATGTGCCAACAGTCTAAGATGTCAGCAAGGCATAGAAGGCTTGAGAAGCATGTTGTCGGCTTGTCCAAATCGTATTTATCTTGCAATGATGATGTCGATGGCCAGATCATCATCATTTGTTCACAGATTCTAGACATTGGAAGAGATTTCACTTCACCGACAGTGATCACACATGAACAAGAGACAATGCATTATAGAGACAGGAGAGAAATGCTGAAAATTTGAAATACTCTGAAGTGCGTGCGTGTGTGTGTGTGTGTGTGTGTGTGTGTGTGTGTGTGTGTGTGTGTGTGTGTGTGTGTGTGTGTGTGTGTGTGTGTGTGTGTGTGTTTTCTTGCCTGTCAACTCCAAGGTTTTGCTGTCAAGACAAGTCTTGGACAAACCTTTCTTTTTGCAACCAGAAACTAGTCTCAGCTTTGTAGTTTTGTAAGCAGAACCAGACAAAAAAGGAGGTAAAGTTAGGGACGGGAGAGAGATGGGGAGAAAGAGAGAGAAAGGAGGGAACGAAGAAAGCAAGAAGAAAGAAGAAGAAGAAGAAGAAGAAGAAGAAGCTGGTTGTAGTGGACGGAGTTAACGCACATTGCACCATTAGTATCTGAGAAGAAAAAACTGTCGATCCCAATGCTCACAGTTCCTGTTCATAATGATAGAGAGAGACAGGTGTTGTTCGAGATCTGAAAAGAACGCTGTTGGACGACGATGACATATTGTGCCTTGATTTAAATTGAAAAACTGATAATGTTATGCTCGTGTTGTGTGTTCCGAAATATAAATATTACAAACATGAATGTACACATCTTTATCACATCAGAGAGAGACAGACAGGCAAAGAGACTACAGACAGAAAAAAGAATGACAGGGACAAAAAGACAAGTGACAAGGTGGGTGAGGAGGGGGGGGGGGGGGTTAAAAGCAAAATTCACCTTCAGTTTGTTGTTTGAGTGAGGGAGAGATGGCCTCATGACTGAAAACATTGCGATCATTTTTTTGAACGGCGCAGTTTCTTTTTATATATATATATATATATATATATATATATATATATATATATATATATATATATATATATATATATATATATTATATACCCTTCCATATCAGTAGAAGTTGTAATTTTTAAATGACACAAACCATGTACAGTTAAAAGAATCGTGAATGCAAAGAAACCTGAACATGGTAGATTATAAGGGCGGGGGAGAGGTGTCTGTAGTCTTTTACGGATGGTCACGCAAAAGCTGTGAACGCTGTACGTAGGAGGAAGTGAACAGTGACCACGACAGCGTGAGTTGTTTCAAGGCTGTCCTTGAGTGAACAGACCATGAGTGCACGTATCTAGGTCACAAATTAACAATGAATCACAGCTTCCCTCTGAAGTAACTGAAGCCCCCGATCCAAGATCTAGTTGGCAGAGTTACAGCGAACCAGGAACTGGTTCTTGATTGAAGTTTGAATGGTCGTTTCCCAGTGGAGGAAACAATCTGCTCGCTGGTGCTGGACTGAGATATAATAATACGACAACTGCACCTGCAGCTGAAATCAATGGCTGTAGAAGCAGTCTTTTCATCCCAAATTTAACTTTATTTATTTCCAGGCATTGTGAACGCGACTGTCTCGATCGTACCATAACGGAAAGAATCGAATCAAGAATAGAAAGATAAGCCATCTAGCCATAATCTGATTTCAGCCACTGGAGAGTGGACACACATTGATTTCCTTTGTAGGAAAGATTTCAAATGGATACTCTGCTCTGTACAAACCCATGTAGTTAACAGAACTTTCTGAGCGAGCTTTTTTCCCATCGTGAATCTAGGTTCAGTGAGGTCCAGGAACCTCGCCAATCTTGGATTGCGAACCGAAAGGCTGGGCAATTGAGAACAAAAACAAGATATCTTAAATCGCGAGCTAGACAAACTAGATTCTCCACCTAAAAGTTCGTCAGTTAAGACGGCTTGACTGGACGTTGCCGTCACAGCAATTGTGTTGCCTGCTATGTATTCAAGCATGCAGCTTCTAGCTGAATGCACGGGAGGTGATAAGGAATGACTAAGTCACATGGGTGAAAAAAAAGATGTGTTCAAGGGGACATTGCTGTTGGTGATGTGTCGTGTGTCACCGACGTTCCAGGTAAAGTGGGTCACGCTAAGCTGAATGTTGGCCTACTTGTGCTTGTATCTGCTCTCCGTGTTCTCAACGTGATGTTCTGCCTGCGTCAGATTGTGCTCGGTGGTGATGTACAGTTAATCAAACATAGGACCCACACTCAGTGAGCAGGCAGTAGACTTACAAAGTAACATAGACTAACACACACTGCACAACAGAGCCTCACTTTCGAAGGACACAGTAGCCAGAGGTTTCTTGTGAAGCCAGAAACAACTGAGGGAACAAAGACGGCTCCTACAATCAGACATTAGGGAACGAGAGAGAACTAGTCAAACCAGCCTATAACGAAATTAATGGTCGCCAAGATCGCACGGAAAAAAGATCGTAAACCATGACACAGTGACACACTTGACTTCAGCCATTGGGCGACTGACGCATGACCAAATAGGGGGCGAGGCACAGACAAACGAACAGGACTGGACTGAAGAAACAGGTACAACAGTTGACTGTTGAGAAAGGACACTGACACATTTAAAAACATTTCTATTCAATGTTCGTGTGTTTGGCACGAGAGTAACAAAACTAGCAATGTTTGTGCCAGTTTAATTGTTGATGTTCAATAGCTTCGTTAGTCATAAAACATTATCGCTTGTGCCAGAGTAGTTGTTGCCGCTTCAAATAGCATTTGCAATTCTCAGAAAGGATTTCGTGTGCCAATGAATGCAGTTGCTGATGTTTTAATAGTATTGACAGTCATGGTTTTGTGCATCAATGCAGCTGTTGATGTTTTGATAGTATTGACAGTCATGGTTTTGTGCATCAATGCAGCCGTTGATTTTAATAGTATTGACAGTCATGGTTTTGTGCATCAATGCAGCTGTTTATGTTTTAATTAGCATTGGCGGTCCTAAAACATGGTTTCTTGAACTTCTTCAAGGTGTGAGAGTACTATGTCGTGTTTAAAGCTTGGGGTTAAGATAAAACACGAGGCGAGCATCCCAGTACATTGTCGTTGGATGAGCTGCAGCACAGTCAATAGCAAACTTCAGTGCATCTGCTTGTAATAATGAACAAAAAAAGATAGAAGGCTGAGTTTCATTGCCTTGTTAACATGAAGGACTTTTAGTTATGCTTTTCCCCCATTTGTTGTTCAGTGTGTATGGCACAGAGTTTGTTTCTTGGTTTTAAGGTACTCTAATCCTTTCGCATAAATAAGCTTGCATAAATGAAAATATCTAGTCTTCTTTATCAGTATTGTGAGGATCAGGCTTTTTTTTTTTTAACGTTTTGTTGTTGCCGCCTGTCTCCAAGTGTGTGTGTGTGTGTGTGTGTGTGTGTGTGTGTGTGTGTGTGTGTGTGTGTGTGTGTGTGTGTGTGTGTGTGTGTGTGTGCGTGCGAGCCTGCGTGCGTGTGTGTGTATGCGTGTGTGTGCGCGTGTGTGTATGTGTGTGAGAGAGAGAGAGAGCGAGCGAGAGAGAGAGAGAGAGAGAGAGAGAGAGAGAGAGAGAGAGAGAGAGTGTGTGTGTGTGTGTGTGTGTGTGTGTGTGTGTGTGTGTGCGTGCGTGTGCGTGAGCATCTACCTCAAGAAGAGGAAGATAGAAGAGCTATTGAAAACGAAGGGAGAAACTTTGAACCACATGACAATGACAACAACACGTTATATATTGATAAAAATCTAACAATGGAGGAGCTTCTGTATTCACTTTGTCGTCTAAAATGAGGTAAAACTGCGACAGGATTTGATCCCATTTCTTACAAAATGACAAAGCATTTTCCATAACGCTTTTGAAAAAATATTAGAATTCTTCCAATTACGCTGGAATTCTGGAAAGCTGCCAGTGGCTTGGAAGAAAGCAACAGTATACCTATCCATAAACAAGGACAATCAAAAACAAAATCTTCTTATTTTTGATCTATTTCATTTGACTTCTCACACTGGAAAAACTTCTGAGAGGATAATGAAATTCAGATTAGAACATTTTCTTGAAAAGAATGGAATTTTGCCAATATTTCAAGCTGGTTTCAGAAAAGGAAGACGTGTCACTGATCATGTGAATCTTTTAGCTTCACACGTCTTAAAGTTTTGGCTAAGCGACATTCCACTTTAGCCACGTTTTTTTTAATATTCACAGAGCGCACGATTCCGTTTGGCATTTCAAATCATTGTCCAAGGCTCATGAAATTGGGATTAAAGGTCGTTTTTCACATGTTTTTACAATAATTTGTACCTGAGAGAACTCTACAAGTAACACTTAATGGTGTGCTGTCAAGTACAAGATATGTTGACATGGGTGTCCCTCAAGGAAGTGTAATTTCTCCAATCCTCTTCTCATTGATCCTTTATGATTTTAACCAGATTGACACGAAAGGGGAAACTTCAGCTGCTTATAAAGATGATATTGCAATGTGGAAAAATGTAAATTGTAATTTTACCAAAAACAAAAATCAAGCGTAATAAAAATTGTTGGACAGTTTCAATTGCAGCCAGTGAACTTGTTAATTATTTGAAATCAAACGGTTTTAACTAATCAACTAACAAATCGGTTTTTATTATATTTACACAAAAAAATCTCGATTTTGATGGGAGGGACGCTGTAAAAGTAGTAATAGGTGATTCTTTCATTTTCCCAAGGAAGCAAGTAAAATTTGTAGGCGTTTTTTTTCATATGAATTGTTTTTGGTGCAAACATATAAATTATCTTGTGGAAAAGGCAAGAAAGAAAATTGCGTTACTGCGAGTCTTAACTGGAATCCCTCTAGCGAATTATGGATCTAATCCATGTTGCCTTAGGGACAGTTCGTTCGATTGTAAGTTATGGTCAAGAAGTATTTTTCACTGCACCAAAGCCAGATTTACGTAACTTAACTAGTACTGATTCCTTAGCACTTAAGAGTACTTTGGGGCTTCCACGATGGGCATCAATTGATATGACTTACAGAGAGGCAGGAGTTTTTTGCTTTAAATCAATGCCTTTGCCTTTGAATGCTTGTAGCTACTCAGCACGAGCAAGAACAGTCCCTAACTCAGTTACTTCTGAACTTGATGAAACACCCACGTTTCTAGAGAGATACGAAGTACAGAAGCATATACTTTGTTGTATGATTATGTGCCTCCTCTTTTACATGCATGCGACTTTTCTTTTGACAACGTTGTTAAAATGACAAAATACCCTTTCCTCCTTTGTTGATGAAGGAAGCAGATATTTTCTAATCCTATGGCAATATTACTAAAACTGAGAATCCACTTTTGCTTGCGTCTCTTGTTTAAGAACTGATTTACACTGAATATGAATCTTATCTGCATATTTTTACTGTTGGTTCAGTTTCGTGTACTTCTGAGGTTGGTGCTGCTTTCGTGATACCTTTCCTTAACATTGAA
>JADBJO010008614.1:63512-66012 GCA_016801955.1 Conus betulinus
AGTTCACTTTCTGGGAACACTCTCACAAAATGGGCAGTTAGGGGAGATTTGCTTGAATTCTCTGAGAAAAAATGAATATTCTGAACACCTTGGTGTTCCCATACATGTCCGAATCCATATTTGTATAAAGTAAAAGCATACGGCAGAAACCAAATGTTCTGATTTTTATAATGAAGAGCTAACAGCATTTTATAAGATTTTAAAGGCAGACGCTCATCAGACATTCTCAAAAGTTTCAACCAATATTTAACACATCTTGTATAAGTATGAACATAAAGAGGATATCTACCACATTCACCATAGACGAGGACATAGGGTCTTAACGCTAACATTTAACAATCTTTTCAACGCAAAGAGGTGTACTTTTTCAATCAAATTCTGATTTGCAATCAATCCCCAAACTTCAGAGCCGTAAGTTAGCATTGGTAGGATTTGACAATCAAATAATTTAAAAGAACACTTTTGGGCTTTTCTCCGAGGGGACCACAGCAGTTTTAAGATACATACAACTCCTCTCTTTGCTTTCGCGGCTCTATCTTCCATAGCGTAGGAGAAAGAGAGGGAGGGAGAAAAAAACGATACCAAGGTATTTATACTGATTGACCACTTCTAGCTTATTGCCACCAAAGAACCATTTTTCTCTCGCTGCAATGTAACCGCCTTTGCGAAAGACGACCACTTTAGTTTTATCTAAATTAACTGATAAATGCATTCTATGCGAGGCATCCCTCAAAATATTCAGCTGTCGTTGCAGAGTAATAACCGAGAAAGATAGTAACAGAACATCATCAGCAAAAAGTAGTATCAAGATTTCCATTAAATCTGGAGATAGTTTTACACCGTGTTTACCATTTCGAGTTACATCAGTTGCAAGTTCATTAATAAATAGCGAGAATAAAACTGGACTGCAGTTGTCTCCTTGTCTCAGGCCACGAGGACAGAAGAATGGTTCAGTGCACTGGTTGTTCACTTTTACACTAGCTTTGACAGTTTCATACATGCCTTTGACAGCTTTGTACATTTTACCTCTGATTCCTTTCTTCTTTAATATCATCCAAAGGTACTGCCTGTTAACTTAGCCGAAGGCCTTTTTGAAATCTATAAAGGCAACGTATAGCTTGCTCCGATTGAGTAACTGCTTTTGAATTAGTGCCAGAAGGGTAAAAATGCGATCAACTGTACTATGATTTCGTCTAAAACCAGCTTGAGATGAATCAATTAAATCATTATCTTCGACCCATTCAGTAAGTCTTTTATTAAGGATATAACTGTACAACTTGCCTCCAATATCTAGCAAGGAAATACTCCTGTAATTGTCAGGACAATCAGATCACCCTTTTTATACACAGGTAGAATGATAGACTGAGACCAACTTTTAGGAAAACTACCAGAATCAAACAGTTTATTGAAGTATTGAACTAAAAATAGAATGACTTCTTGAGAAGAGTTTTTTATAAAATTCACCACTTAATCCATCGGAACCAGATGCCTTTCCATATTCAAAGCTTTTATAGCATCCTCAATTTCCCATTGCTCTATCGCTCTGTTTAGTGGAGCACAGTCCAAGTTTGTGTCTACAGGCAAGTTAGTTTTTTTTAAAGTTTCTTCAAAATCTGATAAATCAGTATCGTTAGATAGATTATTATTAAAAATCATCTCGAAATGATCAAACCATTCACCAGAAGTGATCGAATTATGCTTTAATTCTTCAGATATAAGAACAGATTTATCAGTTCCCCAAAAACGTTTAGGATCGCCACTACTATTCACAAGGGTATCTAGAATTGAGTGTGTTATGTTCGGACCTCTTAACGCTAAGCAGATTTTTATACTGTCTCCTGAAAATCACATACATATATCTGTAATATATCATTTGTAGCTTTTTACTATCATTGTCAACATCATCTTTTACAATACTGTCGCAAACTCTGCGAAATGTTCGTAAAGCTTTACGTACTTCACGTCTTTTTTCTGCACATTCTCTGTCAAACCATGGCTTTTGTCTGAAACTATCTACCCTAAACGTCTTTAACATACTTTTTCCAGCCATCTTGAGACCACCAATGAATGAGGCTAATGAGGCAACAATATCAACGTCTATTAATTACTAGCATCTTGAATTAGTTTCTTAACATCATTATCATTAAACATTGCACATAATAATCATTCTTCTTTTCATCATTCCACACGAACTTAGTAACTTTACTTATCGTAGAATGGGTCGAGGTGGGTTTCAATTCAATGGCCTTGGGTACTTCAAGAAATAATTCTACAGCATATGTTTTGAGTCAGTTCTGGGAATAACGTTTAAATATGAACCCGCATGAAACATACATTCAGATACAATAAAGTAATCAATAACACTACATCCCATTATGGGCAATATAAGTGAAGTTTCCCCCCTCATCACCCAAAACAAGTCCGTTCATTATAATCAGGTTATATTGATCACATATTTGAAGTAAATATTTACCAAATTCATTTGTAACACCATCCTTTG
>JADBJO010008614.1:76012-81012 GCA_016801955.1 Conus betulinus
CGATCATTTACATAGACTATACTTGCAGTGTTATGGCGAAGTAAAAACGCACCTACATTGTGAATGAGTTACATTAATCAAGCGTAACTACATGAATAGAAATGATGAAGGGGTAGGGATGGGGAATGGGGGGGGGGGGGGGGGGGAACAGGAGTAAAGAAAAAAGTGAGAAATAACTGTCTAGAGATCCCTCCTTCTATACTAACGGTACTATCAGTATCATCAAACAACCACCACCACTACTTCTGCTACTACTACTGCTGCTGCTGCTGCTACTGTTACTAGTACTGCTTCTGCTGCTGCTGTGCTGCTGCTGCTACCACTGCTGCTGCTGCTACTGTTACTACTACCATTGCTGCTGCTGCTGCTGCTACTATTACTGCTGCTGCTACTGTTACTACTACTATTGCTGCTGCTGTTACCACTACTAGTACTACTACTACAGCTGCTACTGCTGCTGCTGCTACAACTAAACACTGAAAGAATAATCAATATGGCAATTGTGGTTACCCTACTGGAAAAAAAAAAAAAAAAAAAACAACAACACACACACACACACACACACACACACACACACACACACACACACACACACACACACACACACACACAGGCAAGAAGAAGATATTCTTACAATATCCACATTTACTAACGTGTATTCTGTTGCTTGATGTGCAGTAAAACAATTTTGTCAGGCTTGTATATATTCACCAATGTGCTGCTTTGAGAAAATTGATTTTTTTTTCTATATAACTTCATGCAGAAGAGTGCATAAAGGCAAATGTGGGTATTGCCCTACTACTACTTCTGCTGCTACTGCTGCTGCTGCTGTTGTTATTACTACTCTTCCCATTCCTCTTCTTCCCCTCCTCGCTACTACTACTACTACTACTACTACTACTACTACTACAGTTAATTGACTGACCTAAAGATCCAGGACCAAACACACACGGCAGATGGACACTCTGGCCAGTACTGAAGGCAGGGAGCCCGCGATTTGCTGTTGTCACAAGGTCGATGCAGAAAACGCAAATGACCCGATCAAGGAACTGAAGTGTTGTCACGGCAGAGCTTTTGTCAGAACAGCCGCACGTGCAGCGAGTGGCGAAAAGAAACACTGTCACATCAGGAAAAAAAAACTCTCGTATACAAACGCGTGCACTCCCCAGTTGTGTGTGCGGCTGAGTGAACGTGGTTGTGTGTGTTTGGGGGAAGGGGGATTGCGTGCGCGTGTGCACGCGCGCGCGCGCGCGCGTGTGTATGTATGTGTGTGTGTGTGTGTATTTGTGTGTGTGTGTGTGTGTGTGTGTGTGTGTGTGTGTACCTCTGTGTGTGCCTCTGTGTGTGTTTGGTGAGTGTGTGTGTGTGTGTGTGTGTGTGTGTGTGTGTGTGTGTGTGTGTGTGTGTTGGTGTGTGTGTTTGTGTGTGTGTGTGTGTGTGTGTGTGTGTGGGTATGTGTGTGTGTGTGTGTGTGTGTGTGTCACAAAATAGAAAATCCACTTAATCAAAGATAAAGAAAAAAAACATATAACTCTTCTGTCTAATCTCACCACTGACTGCTATCTATTACAAGTATTTGCCAATTGGACTTTTAGCTAGTGTAAAAAAAGAAAAGATATGTTTCACTTGCTGACAGGAAAACATTTTGAATAGGCTGTACAGACGTATTTTGGGATGATTTTTTCTTTTCATTAAGTTACACAAAAGAATGTGATCAGTTGATATGCTATGACCACATATACAATGTATATTTTTGACATACTTTTTTTTTAAAACAATCCAGTTTCCATCTACAGATCAAGGAACTTATCTGTCGTTCTACGATACATGTTTTGATCGTACTTACTTTACTTTTCATGAATATTTTTCATTTCATCGTGTAAACCAAAACACCCAGTTTCTCTTTCTATCAAATGAAAATTAGAAAATTGTACTTTTTCTGCCAAAGTATAGCACTCTTGCACTGACATAGAGAAGTTCAAAAAAATGCGAATCTGAAGATCGTTTTGCTCCTCTCTTTGCTAGAACATCAACCTTTTTCATTATAATTTAACCCACAGTGGGAGGGCACCCAAAGAAATGTTACTTCAGTGTCTCTAACTGAGAGGAAATGGACTAAGTTATTCATTTCAGTGATCATCTCAGGTCAAACTTTTAATTTAACAGTGGTAATATTCTGGCAGCTCTGTATGCTTTTGTACAAGAGGCATGTACTGGTAGTCCCATGGCTATCTATATGCTTTGGAATCAATACTTTTTAAGTTTTTCCAGTAAGTATTTGGGTGCACTGAAGAACACCTCTTGTGCATACGTTAATTTTGATCTAACCAGTGTAGTAGAAAGGTGCAAAAGTGTAACTGTGTCCTGAGCCCAAGCATGCTTGCTGAAAATTTAATAGATTTAAAGTTTTTCGTTCTTTTGTTAGAACATGCTCTATATGGAAATTCCATGACAACTTGGATGTTAAATTTACTCCAAGGAATTTAACTATTTTTGTACATTTGATGGGTATGTCGTTGACTTGAAATAAAGGCATATTAAGCACAGAATCACAATGCACACTAAACCAAACGTCGAACCCCATAGAACCCAGCTGGTCACAAACACAAGCGATGAAGAAGAAGAAACAGGCTTTCCACACAACAAGCACAATAAATGACGTCGAATTATCAGAAGAAGAACCGCAGATTCACAAACCACAGTAATCCATAGTAGAAGAACCGCAGATTCACAAAACACAGTAATCCATAGAAGAAGAACGGCAGATTCATAAAGCACATAGAACCACAAAAAGAATACAGCTGAATCAAATTTCCGCTGATACGGCAGCAACGACGCAACACTGACTCGAAATCACCCGATGAAAACTGCAACGAATGAATAAATAACAAACCAAAAACAAATACAATCCCAGGCTGGACACAAGGCCCGTTCGTTTCTTCCTTCCTCTCCCGCTCCCCTTTTTCTCTCATATTTACGTAATGTCTACCTATTTTTTTTTTTTTTTTTTTTTTTTTTTTACTTTGACGTCATAATAATTATTGTTTTACGTTGACGTCACAATATTCTTTCCTCCAAAATAAAATGATCGATTTCTATTTTGTTTTGTTTTGTTTTGTTTGTTTTATTTTGTTTTTGTTGTGTTTGTTTAAAGAAAAAGCAAACAAAGAGCAGGATACACAAACTCAGAAATCACACATCAAAACAGCACCAGAAAACTACAGTTCACACAAGAAAAACTCGCTTGCTACCAACTCACCACAGACAGCATCAAACACTGATGCCAGACGATAATATAGGGATGAACACTGCTCCGCAAGTCAGGAACAATACAGCACCACACACTAGGCCACCTTACCATCACTTCCAGATGGAGGCTGAAACAGCCTAGCCTAGACAAGGATACGTGGACTCTTAATATCTAAGGGCATGAAACCCGAAAATAGATATTACTGCTTGCCAAAAGGCAAGAAGTCAAACCCGAAGATACATCTTATCTACATTGGAATTGACTCACCCAACTGAAATATACATCTGAAATATACATTGACTTGCACTCCGCGCCACTCACAATGCACAGGCAAAAACTAAGAAACACAAACACTGCATGAACAGTATGCAAACTTAACTCAGCATCCAAAATAATATAAACATGGAAACAACAACATAACAAATCCCCATCTCCAAATTCTGCCTTTAACGAAACAGTTGCACTAGTAAATACGTTTTCTCAGTCAAGCCTTTCCTGACACACACCCCTTCCAAGATAAAACTCCATGTTTAATGACATAAGACCCAAGATCAGGAAGGATTGACTGAACTTAGTAATATAGACTTCGACACCACTATCTTATTCGACGGCTCAATCCCATTCTGACATCGACTACACTAAAAAATATCTATCACTGCTACCACACATAGGCTATTTTCTCAGTCAAGCATCTACTGACACACACCCCTTCTAAAATTAAACTCTATGTTTAATATCTCTAATCTCAGATCAGAACAGGTTGACTGAACCCTTCAAAGTACTCTTCAAAGTCACTGTCTTATTTGACTGAGGTTCAAACACTGAAACCCACCCACACATTGGAACATTCCGTTTTATATTCTGCTGAGAAAATCTGCAGCACCGTTGACCTTGCCAGAGATGGCTTCCACATGGAACTGACACGGCTGCAACCGAAGTGCCCCACCGTGTCACCCGACCACTCGAACGGTTCCCCACTGATCGGAGCTTTCGCCAAGGGTACTGGGGGTATCCTCCCTTTGTCGACCGTTTTTCTGGCACTTGACACAGGATCTACAGTAGTTACCGATGTCCTGACACGTGCCTGGCCAATAGAAATGCAGTAACACTCTCTGCTTAGTCTTCTTTGCGCCGAGATGTCCCGATATAGGCACATCGTGACCCATCTTCAGCACTGCAGGGCGCAGGTCTTTTGGAACGCACACTTGTGTGAGAGTCTCTGCATCAGTCTTGAACAGTCGTATCAGGACTTCGTCCTTGTAAGTGTAAACAATCTCCCCCTTTCCCACGAAGAACCGAGATCCCGAATCTGCCGCTTCTCTTGCTGCCTTCAACGTTGGGTCATTTTTTTCTGCAGATCCTTCATACGATCCGTCGGCATCGACAGGGCCTGGCCTCTCATCGGTAAAGATGACTGGGATTCCTTCCCCTTTCTCACCTGGGCCCTTGTCTGCACTGCAGTCATGTGAGTAGGGTTAGCATAAACTGTAAGCACCATCCGTGTGACTCTTTGCAAGATTCCCAATCAACACGTCTTCTACCGGATCCTTCATCATCAGAACCATTATCTTCCCTACTACGAACGGTGATTCGATATCAACCCTCGCAACTGGAAGACGATGACGGCATCTGGACTCTGCCAGCACTACCGGTACAGTCTCGCCGGTGTAATCGTCTGCTGACACCAGATACTCTGCCACCACAGTGTAGACTGCCCCAGTGTCCCTCAGTCCCTTCACAACTATCCCAT
>JADBJO010008614.1:88512-93745 GCA_016801955.1 Conus betulinus
CAAATTCTTCCTCGTGGAAAATCTTTTGTGAGGCGGTTCCTATCACGTGGCAGTGTACCCGGAGAGCAGGGCAGGCCTGCACCAGAGAATGCCAGTCTGTGTTGGACAGTTCTGGCAAGGGACCTTCAGACTGTTCGTGCAGCAGGTCAATTAAGATGGTCATAGTTCGCAAAGGTTGACCCACCTTGTTCCGCGCCCTGTTGGCAAACATTCTTAGGAGAGAAGAACTGAGATTGTAGACGCCTATCCGAAGATGCTGAAGCACAGGAAGCTTAGCCATAAAGAACACGCTAGGAAATTCCGTTAAAACAGGGTAGGTATTAAATATCATTTTATCCCCTGGGTACGGCCCGTCTAAAGCGCAAGTCGGTGAGATTCTGACAAAATGGGTCGTTTTCGTGAAGACCGAGTACTTTGCAGCAGCGCTGCAGATGTGAAGAACAACAGTTTCTCAAATAGATTCCCAGGGTCACTGTCACACCTGGCCGTGTCCTCATCTCCAGCATCAGCAGGGACCAGGAGGGCTGATTGTGGTACATGTCGCTGTCAAAGGGCGGGTGAATATCGTACAATTCCGAGCCGATATCCTCCGTGACCTGCACTGTCAGGGATTCCAGGATGGCATTGTCAGAAAATAATTGCTCCTTCAAAAAGTGGTAGGAGGTGGTCTCCAGGAGGTAGCAGTCGGTTATGACTTGAAGGTGTTTGATATGTTCTTTGAACATTGCAGTTTCTGTCTTTCCTCGTAACCAAGGACAGCAAGAAGTAAATCAAATTCCTGCAGCCGGTGGCACGTTTCCATTTCGACACATTCCCAAACGATCTCTGGAAGGACACATTTCTGAAAGTCTTCACAAGGTCCTGAGCATGGCCTACCCCTCCTGATGCTCATGGGAGAGATTGTAGACCTCCTGTATTCTGCTGATGATGTCGTTGTTGAGGAACTTGAAGAGGTGCTTGCAGACGCTGGCCTTGAGGAGGGTCAGGTAGTTCAGGTTCTGGAAGTCCATGGGCTTTTTCAGCGTGCTGGTTGTCCCCGATGGAGGGTGGAGAGAGAATTCTTTCAGACCAGTTGGGCGGCCTGTTCCTGGGACAAGTTAGCGCTACCTGTACATAACACAGACATGCACCTTTCAATGAGGCAAGCAGGCACACTCACACACACGCATGCACGCACACGCACACGAAACACACACACACACAACACATTAATGTTTTAGAAATGAGTGAAGATTAATGGATGAATGGTTATTGTTGGCGAGCACACACACTGTGCATGCGATTTTGAAAAAAACATTTGATTCCAATGGTCTATTCTGTTAAAGAATGGTATACGTGGGAAGATATTCAAATGTATAATGAGTATGTTCAGTGATGTGAAAGCAAGAGTTATATATGGGGGATATATATCAGATTTCATTTGATGTACCAGTGGTGTGAAACAAGGGGATGTGTGTAGCCCTATCCTTTTTTTTTCTTTGTTTATCAATGAATTAACCTCAGAAGTTGTCTCTAATGGTAGACATGGCGCGACATTTACCGCAGACGTTTTACAAGTATTCATTTTATTATTGGCAGATGATGCTGTTTTGTTATCGGAAACTGTTGTTGGTCTTTAAACTCAGTTGAAAGGTTTTTCTAGAGCTGCTAGTTCACTTCAGTGTGTGTGTGTGTGTGTGTGTGTGTGTGTGTGTGTGTGTGTGTGTGTGTGTGTGTGTGTGTGAAAGGGGGGGGGGGGAAGAGCGAGTAAAAGAGTGTATGTACAGTGTGTGTGTGTGTGTGTGTGTGTGTGTGTGTGTGTGTGTGTGTGTGTGTGTGTGTGTGCGCGCGCGCGTGCGTGTGTGTGCGTGTGTGAAGGAGAAAGAGAAAAAGAGAGAGAGAGAGAAAGCACATGTGCAATATGGAGAGAGAGAGAGAGAGAGAGAGAGAGAGAGAGAGAGAGAGAGAGAGAGAGAGAGAGAGAGCGCCTATGTGCAAAGGGGAAGATAGAGATAGAGATGCGTTTGTATACACACACACACACCACACACACACACACACACACACACATATATATATATATATATATATATATATATATATATATATATATATATATATATATATATGTGTGTGTGTGTGTGTGTGTGTGTGTGTTTTGGTTAGTTTTTGAAAAACTCAACAAACATACTATGGTATTGCCACACCAGCCTTTTTTCTGGGATAGCATTCTACATACATACATACATACATATATATATATATATATATATATATATATATATATAATATATATAAAGAAAAAACCACTAAAATGCCTAATAAAATTCTTAAAGTGCTCAACCCCTTGGGGAGCAACATCTGTTAAAAATAGGATGGTTAAAGGAAGTTTTAAAATCGACAGGTCTGTTTCGAGCGCTGGCTCTCCTCAAGATGGTTTTGGGTCGTCTACTGCCGGTGTTATATGGCCCAATGTCACTGTTTCCACGCGCGGATTGGCTGCACGTGTTGTTCGGTTTTCGGGTTGTTTACAGTTCAGGGTGCGTTTGCTGACAACGATTTCCATTGTGCCTGCAGTTGTTTACTATTTCTACTTTAGTATTTAGAGTTGCTAAGTGTGGTTTTGCATAGTATTAACCATTTTTCTGTTCAACATAGGTTGCATCTTTTGAAATATTATTGTATGGTGATGCCCCTTTTTATGATTTTCCAGGATATGTTATATAGTTTATTTTTTTGTCTTTAAGTCTCCAAATATATTTGCTCAGTTCTGTTTGGTTTTTGTATTTTTCTTTGTTGAATGACTGTTTATGGTTTGCGTACCTGGTCTTGAAGTGATTTTCAGTGATCCTATGTATGTTTCTTTTTTCATTTTATGATGTCACAGTGGCTGATACTACTACTATTGCTGCTGCTGTTGTTATTACTATTATTGCTGCTGCTACTGTTACTGCTACTATTGCCACTGCTGCTGTTACTATTACTACTACTGCTGCTGCTGCTGCTATTGTTACTACTACTATTGCCGCCGCTGCTGCTGTTACTACTACCTACTACTACTACTACTACTCTTGCTGCTGCTGCTGCTACTGTTACTACTACTATTGCTACTGCTGCTGTTACTACTACTACTACTACTACTACTATACTATTGCTGCTGCTGCTGCTACTGTTACTACTACTATTGCTGCTGCTACTGTTACTACTATTATTGCTGTTGCTACTGTTACTACTACTATGCTGCTGCTGCTACTGTTACTACTATGCTGCTGCTACTGTTACTACTACTATTGCTGCAGTTGCTGTTGCTGCTACAATTACCACTACTGAAGGAATAATCAGTATGACAATTGTGGTTACCCTACTGGAAAAAACAAACAAGAACACCACTAAATGCAATATCCACATTTACCAACGTATACTCTTTTTTGCTTTAAGTATAGTAAAAAAAACTTTCTCAGGCTTGCATATATTCACCAGTGTGCTGCTTTGAGAAAATTGCTTTTTTTCCCATATAACTTCATGCAGAAAAGTGCATTGAGGTAAATGTGGATATTGCTACTACTACTTCTGCTGCTACTGCTGCTGCTGTTGTTATTACCTCTCTTCCCATTCCTCTTCTTCCCCTCCTCGCTACTACTACTACTACTACTACTACTACTACTACTACTACTACTACTACACAACCACTACAGTTAATTGACTGACCTAAAGATCCAGGACCAAAAACACACGGCAGATGGACACTCTGGTCAGCACTGAAGGCAAGGAGCACTCACGATTTGCTGTTGTCACAGAAGGGTCGATGCAGAGCAAAAACGCGCATGAGCCGATCAAGGAACGGAAGTGTTGTCACGGCAGAGCTTTTTGTCAGAACAGCCGCACGTGCAGCAAGTGGCGGAAAGATCCACTGTCACATCAGGAAAAACCTTCTCTCATACAACAGCGTGCACACGCCAGTTGTGTGTGCGGTGAGTGAACGTGTTTGTGTGTGTTTGGGGAGGGGGGGGGGGGGGAGAGTGGGCGGCGTGCGAGCGCGCGCGCGCGCGTTTTTGTATGGTATGTGTGTGTGAGAGTGTGTGTGTGTGTGTGTGTGTGTGTGTGTGTGTGTGTGTATGCGCGCGCGCGCGCGCGCGCGCGTGCGCGCGTGTGTGTGCGCGTCTGTTGTGTCTCTGTGTTTGTGTGTGTGTTGGTATGTGTGTGTGTGTGTGTGTGTGTGTGTGTGTGTGTGTGTGTGTGTGTGTGTGTGTGTGTGCACGCGCGCATGTGTGTGGTGTGTGTGTGTGTGTGTGTGTGTGTGTGTGTGGGCGTGCATGTGTGTGTCTATGTGTATGCGTGTATGTGTGAGTGTGTGTGTGTGTGTGTGTGTGTGTGTGTGTGTGTGTGTGTGTGTGTGTGTGTGTGTGTGTGCACCATTGAAGTGTATACAGAGGAAGGGGGATTTTACTCACCCATCTGGCTGTCACTTTCAATCATGTCAAAATATAAACATACTTTTTTTAAGAGCCAACTTTGATTTTAAATCATGTTTTATTCACTTGAGTTATCTCGTGATACTTTTAGTGTATGTTTGTGCCAGTGACAAAGAGAAAAGGTAGAATATAAAAGCAAAAACTATGTCATTAGTTTAAGCATATGTGTACTTGAATATACCCCCCCTGGGAATGAAAAAATAGGTGTGTAAATGTAATGTGATCAGCGTATCTTGGATGGACTGATCCCACATGTTGTCATTTATGTATCAGGCTCTTCTCTCTCTGGCCTCTTCTCTCCTGCTCGGCTCTCTCTCTCTCCCTCTCTCTCGCTCTCTCTCTCCTGTCTCTCTCTCTCTCTCTGCCTCTCTCTCTCCTCTCTCTCTCCTTCTCTCTCGCTCTCTCATATGACCGGAAAAGAGTGTGTATGTCTATTTTTGGACCCTCCACTCAACATTATTAATGCATGTATAAACACACTCTGTGTGTGTGTGTGTGTGTGTGTGTGGTGTGTGGTGTGGGTGGTGTGTGTGGCACGCGTGGGGGAGCGGGGGGGGGGAGAGGGGGGAGGGGGCAATGTCTCAGGCCCCCATGGAATGGACTCTGTATCTCTCATGCGATGTGAAAATACAGAGCCAGAAACACACCCGCACGCGCGCCGTGCGACGGAAACGCACGCACGCAAGACACCACCCCCACTCCTCCTCCACACACGGCCACCACCCGACACGCCGACTACCAACACACACACCCGACCTACGCACACACGCAGAATAAGCGAG
>JADBJO010008615.1:0-7500 GCA_016801955.1 Conus betulinus
GCAGTCTTTGTCTTAGTTTGTGTCGTCGAGGGTGCGTGTGTGTGTGTGTGTGTCATGTGGGTGTGTGGTGTGTCGTGGTGCGTGCCGTGCGTGCGTGCGTGCGTGCGTGGGCTGTGTGTGTGTGTGGTGGTGTGTGTGTGTGTGTGGGTGTGTGTTCGTGTTTGTGGCCATGCCGCGTTCGTGCGTGGTACGTGGTGGGCGTTGCGTTAACTGTGTTTTGTGAGGCTTGCGTGAGCATGGCGGCGTGCGGTGTGTGTGTGTGATGTGGGTTGTGTGGGTGTGTGTGTGTGTGTGTGTGCGTGCTGTGCGGCGTGCTGTGCATGCGTGCGTGCGTGCGTGCGTGCGTGCGTTGAGTGCGTGCGGTTGCGCGCGCGCGCGCGTATGTGTGGTGTGTGTTTGTCTGTGTGCGTTGTGGCGGTGTGTGTTGCTCGCGCCGCGATGCTGGCTGTGTTGTGTGTGTGTGTGTGTGTGTGTTGTGCGCGCTTGCGCGCGCGTGCGTGCGTGCGTGTGCGTAAGTGCGTGCCAGAGTATGCGCGACCGCGCGTATGTATGTATGTATGTGCAGGTGGTTCCTAACCCGATCATTGTAGAAGGAGTCCGGGGCAGTTGGCGGATCATCGACACACTGGTCTTGGGCCCATTGCCACTCCGACCTCTCCCCGTCAATGATGGTTCTGTTGCAGCAGCTGGGGGGTAAACTCCTGGTTGGGGAAGTCCTCCCAGCCTCGGATGCCACAACAGTCCAACTGCCCACGGAATGAATAATAGAACTACAGTGTGAGCAGCAGGCCAGAACACTTTCACTCCCTCGCTACACACCAAATTGTCACACACCCCTCCCCCCACCCCCACCCACCCACCCCCATTTTTTTTGGTTTTGTTCTGTTTTTATGTTTGTTTGTTTTTTTTCTTTTGTAACGCGACAGCCCTCTCGACCAAACACCTGAGACCAATTCTGGAGTTCTTCATAGACTCCACACCTTTTTGTCGTCACTACAATTACGTCACAGCTCTCACGTAGGCCGTGACGCCAAATATTGTCTGGGCTGCTCAACTTGCACTCTAAATCATTTTTCCTCCGATTGATGCAGTTTCAAAAAACATCACACATATATATATATATATATATATATTTTTTTATTTTTTTTTTTTTTTTTTTTTTTCGTCGTCGTGCTGCGAATCTACAGAACTATCATCAGCTGTTCTACAATGCATCAAATCTTCATATGTCATCGCTAAGCATCGTTGCCAAGACATCTTTCTAGGGAAGTGACGAAATCAAAGATTCCTGTCATTGTAGACGTTGCAGACAGCAGCAGCTATTTCGACCAGGAAGAAATCTGATCTGAAAAGAAGACGTTGCATCTTGCCTATACCACAAGTCAGCGAGGATCACAGTTGTTTAGAGCACCAGTTTGATCGATTTCAACATCTACCGGGGCCCGGGTTCGTGCTGCTAACTTCGTAATTGAGCGCGCAGAGGATCGACCTTGACTAGGCAAAGCGACATAGTACCGAGGTCGTCGCCCAGCCACCGCTACATCTGGGAAGCCTTGATCGTGCTGGTGTCGCCTGCGTCTGATGAACTCCGGAACGCTGGTGTCGCCTAGCGGTTGGGGGGAACTCTGAGCGTGCACTCGTTACTCCGTTTTTTTTTTTTTTTTTCTTACCAGTGAGTCTAGTCACACTCCTTGTTATTATTATATATTTGTTATGTAGATTAAAGTAGTCAAGAGTGGAATATGTTCATTTGGTTTCTTGAATGGATGTGTAGTTTTTGGTGCGAAGATTGTCGCACGTACATCAAGGTCCATTTGTAAAATATTTTCATACCCCAAGTTTATTGTTTGGTATCATAGTTATGGCCGTCGTAGTTAGGCTTGATTCCTTAATATTACATCTTTATTGCAGATGGAGTAGAGTGTACCCTGGGGTGGAGTGGGGGTCATTCTCGTTTCATGTATCATTCCATCTGCATTTTTTTTTTATGATATCATCGTACCGCAGTAGACACATGCAGACATGGCGCTACGCACTAGGTTGTATGCATTTTGTGTTGTCATGTCTGCCTTTTCATGTTTACAAATAAAATACATAAAGAAGTCTGCTGCGGGTAGATTACTCGTAGGATAGGTCACTGCTGCCACTTGCTCCTGTGCAGGTGGGTTCGAGTACTTCTACTGGATGTCTTATCAGCTGGACACAGTCATTCGTCACTGGTACTGGGACTGCCTTGGATGTTGACGCCTCCTGAAGACTGAAACGGGTCAAGCCATCGTAGTCAACATCATCAAGGAAGAGAAAACGGAGATCACAGGATTGTGTGCGAGAATGACAGATAAGAGCGCTGCAAGACATTGTTTTACTACAAAAAAAGAAAACATAGTTATAATCACGCACACTACAGACACACACACTCCTTCATTTGTTAATCAAATATTATTGAATTTTTATTTTCTTTGAAACCAGCGTGAAGTGCGGGTGATGAGTTGTCGGCGAGTTCTTTGAGCTGAGGCGAGTTGAATACCATCACCCCATTGGTGTGACACTCTCTCTCTCTCTCTCTGTCTCTGTCTCTCTCTCTCTCTCTCTCTCTCTCTCTCTCTCTCTGTGTGTGTGCGTGCGCGCGCGCGCGTGTATGTGTGTCTGTATGTATGTGTGTGTGTGAGAGAGAGAGAGAGAGAGAGGGGGGGGGGGGGGGGGGTCGGGGCGTACCATGTAGTTGAGGAAATTGACGGCCATAGTGAACGGATCGTCCGAGTCCCGATCATATCTCGTCTGCACCTTGTCCCCCACCGTGTTCTTGATGGTGGTGTGAAGCTGTAAACAGCAGGAGGAAAAACAGCACACACATTGTCTGTCTGTCTCTGTCTGTCTGTCTGTCTGTCTGTCTCTCTCGTCTCTCTCTCTCTCTCCCTCTCTCTCTCTCTCTCTCTCTCTCTCTCTCTCTCTCAAAACCTAAAAGAGTTTCTGTTTACATTATCTACCTCTGATGGTGGCAAAGAAGACACAGATTTATGCCGCCTGGATTCTAAGAAGTATTCAAACAAGTATATAATATCTTACATGAACTATATACAAAAGGAATTTTCGTTTCACCATGACTTAGTTATGTTAAAAGCATTTTATTTGAAACTGGTTTTGATTGTGTTTGGGAATCTCATTCATTCACAAACAGAAGTAACTTAGGTAATATATCTTTATTTAAATTTAGATGTAGTAACCATAAATTGCAAATTGAAATTGGGAAGACACCATAATGTTTCAAGAGAATTGCGTATTTGTCGTAACTGTGAAATGGGTGAAATTGGAGATGAATTTCATTGCATCATGGAATGTCCAAAATATAATGAACTTCGTGAAAATTCATCCCTAAAAAAATATCTAAAACCAAAGTCTGTTTTCAACTTTTTTGTAATTATTTCAAAAAGGAAGACGCATTTGTTTGAATATTAGTAAGTTTCTAAAAAATGGGAAGATTGTTTAATGAGATCATTACAGTTCACCAGAATTCAGCATTTCGCAACTATGTTCACACATTATTTCTCTTTGTGACATTTGTATCCTCCATGCCCCAACAGGGGTCAACATCTTCATCGTCACCCAAACATCACGTGAGAAAATGTTCACTTACCGGAGACTCAGGGTAGAGAAACATGCCACCCACTACAGCTTCACACAGCAGCAGAATGGACATCAGAATGATGAACTGTAGGACAAAAACCACACCATCCTCGGAAGGAAGGAAGGAAGGAAGAAAGGAATGCACGAAAGAAGGAATGAAAACAGGAATGATGGAGGGGAGGACGGAAGGAAGGAAGGAACGAAAGAACGAAGGAAGGAAACATGGTAGGACGGAAGTAAAGAAGGAAAGAAAGAAAAAAAAGGAAGGAAGGAAGAAAAAAAAGGAAAGAAGGAAGGAAGGATAAATAAAGGAAGAAACGGTGGCAGGAAAGAAGGGCAGGAGGGAGGGAATGAGGGAGAGAGGAACTCAGAACGAACGAATGAATGAATGAATGATTGAATGCATGAATGAGTGAAAATATTCATCCCGTCACTACCAGACACGACTGCGGTGCGGAAAATAAATCATAACACTTAAAAATGAATGAATAGATGGATGGATGGACGAATGAATGAACGAATGAATGAATGAATGAATACGGGCAGAATGGAAGGAAGGCAAATACAGGATTGGGTAAATAAATCATAACACTTAAAAAATGAATGAATAGATGGATGGATGGACGAATGAATGAACGAATGAATGAATGAATGAATACGGGCAGAATGGAAGGAAGGCAAATACAGGATTGGGTAAATAAATCATAACACTTAAAAAATGAATGAATAGATGGATGGATGGACGAATGAATGAACGAATGAATGAATGAATGAATACGGGCAGAATGGAAGGAAGGCAAATACAGGATTGGGTATAATAAATCATAACACTTAAAAAATGAATGAATAGATGGATGGATGGACGAATGAATGAACGAATGAATGAATGAATGAATACGGGCAGAATGGAAGGAAGGCAAATACAGGATTGGGTAAATAAATCATAACACTTAAAAAATGAATGAATAGATGGATGGATGGACGAATGAATGAACGAATGAATGAATGAATGAATACGGGCAGAATGGAAGGAAGGCAAATACAGGATTGGGTAAATAAATCATAACACTTAAAAAATGAATGAATAGATGGATGGATGGACGAATGAATGAATGAATGAATACGGGCAGAATGGAAGGAAGGCAAATACAGGATTGGGTCTACGAATGAAAGAAAAAAAAAAAAACAAGAAGTTATGGAGCAAGAGAAAGAAGACAGGGCAATCCATTGTCTACCCCCTCCTTCTCCAATGCCCACACCATTCACTGTCTACCCCACCCCTCCTGTGATGAACAGTCGCACCCTGATGAGTGAGCGGTACCGCCGCCCAGGCAAGAACTGTCCACGGTGACTGTTAACCATGGACCCATGAAGCAACCCACTGGAGGAGACACTGCACTGCTACAGAACAAAGGTCAGCGGGACCCGTTATGTTCTCATACACACAGGCTGGCTAATACTTACTGGGCGCCCTACTGACAGCAAAGACTGCAGACTCTGAATGGATGTTCCCCCCCCCCCCCCCCCCCCCCACCCCCCGCCCCCGCCCTCCCTCCCCCACTGCCCCATTATGTCTACCTAACAGCATCGCCTGTGGAATAACACATTCCGACGATGTAGACACTCATTACGGGTACAGGCGTGAAGAGGACATCAAAACTACTCAGCAGATTGAGGGGCACAGAATTAGATGCTACATCATTCTGATCTGTGGACTGTCTGCATCATGACGAACGCGTAGATGCGTGGTATCGTGGTTTAAGTTGCGCCAGTGGCCCGATACCTCCGTCTTCAGCTGAAGTTTCCTTTCGGGGTGCCTCACCCTTAGCTCATGGCCCGTACGTCCTGCCCTGTGAGCACAGGGGTGGGTGGGGTGGGGTGGGGGGGGGGGTTTCTCTGAGGGTCCCACCCCGGCTGCTCATTTGACGGGAGGCGAGCGAGGAAGACAATTCGATTCGATCCACCATGATAGAAAATAAACTCGTACATGTTCGTCTGACATGGAAACCATGACAAACTTGTCCTTTTTTCCCCAAACCCAGTTCTGACATATTTCATGTCACTGGTAAGGCACTGGTCACGATGATTCCGTCTGAGGCGTGAGTCTTGAGCCAGGCTGTCATCCCAGGTAGAACAGGATCAGGCCGTGTAGCGTCTCCAGCGTCCGTGCAGCACGTGCCTGGATGTCAGCGTGTTGTGTTTCTGCTGACACGTTTTCCTCGGCGGAGACTGGCCAGTTTTGTCCGCTCCTCTGTCAACATGTGTCTGTCATCCTGCTTCACAAACCAGAACGAACAGTCACTGTCATTTGGCGTACACGGAACCTCCAACACCAGATCGTCCGATTCACAGAGTAATATGTCTGATCCACTGGAACGATCAAGAGCGATTTTTTTTTCTGAATAACTTGTTTCTGCTCTTGTCTCTCAAGTGTCTCTGGACAGACTTTTCGGTCAGAGTGGCAACATAACTTTTAACGACACTTGTACTGAAACCTGCCACGAGGTTTTCATAGACCGCTCGATGTCCGTGTCAGCTGGTGGAGAGAGGACAGAGCTATCGATGTACTCACATGTTTCAGCACAATCGTTTCAGGCGCAAAGTATCATTCTCCGATCTTACTGGATCATCCAAGCTAACCGCATGACCCGAGTGTGTAGCCACTGTGTGTTCCGTTTCTGGGTCATATTCACACAGGTTTTCAAGTCTTGCATCGGTCGAAGACGGAGTGTTCAAAACAGATTACAGAAGCTTCATCATGTTGTCCACTTGCCTGCCTCTCTTGCTGCTGTCGGGCTCTCTGCTGGTCACGTCGGATCTGGCTGGGAGGTTTTTCTTCCTGTAGTACTGAACCTGTGTGTTGCGGTTCAGGACAGGATCCGCCATGTTTGTTGACATTTGGAAAGTGGCGGCTTGAGGCGCAAAACAAGCACCACCGTGTTTTCACCTTTTCCTGCCATTTTCCAGCTTGTGACATTATTGTCCGTTAGCAGGGCGTTCAGGGTTGTCTCCACTGTTTGCGATGAAATTTGCCAAAGTTATCGCAGATCAATCAGTGTGCGCCCTGTTGCTTCTGCTCACGTCACGTGACCCCCGAGAGAGACAGAGAGACAGAGACAAAGACAGAGACAGAGACATAGACAGAAAGAGAGGAAAGGAGGGAGGAAGGGACGAAGAGAGGGACGAGGGGAGGGAGGGGTGGGGGGGGGGGGTAAATCAAGGCCGACCTACTCCTTTGCTCCAAAAATCACTTTACTCTTTCGGAATTCCAAAAGTAGTCCGAACGACAAAACATATCAATCAAAGCACATTATTCCTGAAGGTGAGGGGGGACAGGGATGATTCCAGACCAGAGCCAGAACTACTTGTCACCCTGTTCAAAAACCACTCCCTGATATACGAAATGGTTTTAAAAAAAAAAACAAAAAAAAAAAAACAAAAAAAAAAAAACCGCCAAGATGGAGGGGAGTGAGTTTGGAATGGGTAGTCTGAATTTCTGTCTGGGAGTAAAGTCTGCTCACATGCCCTTTCTCAACCACTGGGGGAAGAGGAAAGGGAAGGGGGGAGGGGGGGGGGGGGGTAATATATCAGCACTTGGCACTACTGGTGTTTGCGGAGACAGTAGTGGACCACTACGGAGGCAAAGTACCATCAAAGAATTGGAAAGGAACGCATGAGCATGAGAGCATCCTGTAATATCCGTATACGATGCACTGTGTTACTTGGATATAAACACGGTGTTGACACCAGGACATCGGCGTAATAAGATGAATAACCAACCCGCTTAGCTGTACTAAACGTTTCTCCAAATCCATCCGATGGAATACCACAAGGGTTATACACAGGTCACTCTGCTTAGCCAGTCACTGGAATGAA
>JADBJO010008615.1:12500-15000 GCA_016801955.1 Conus betulinus
CGTTGTTGTTATCATTATCATTATTATCATTCATATTTTTTGTTGTTGTTATTATTATTATTATTATTATTATTATTATTATTATTATTGTTATTGTTGTTGTTGTTGTTGGTGTTGTTGTTGTTAGTGTTATCCTTATGATTATGATTAGTATCATTATTGTTATTTTCTTATTATTATTACTGTTATCATCAACACAACATCATCATTATCAACTTGGCCAATTCTTGTTATCATCACTGATACTACCTGTCCATCTCAAAGTACACAGATCAACAAAGGCATTCAGCTCACCACAAACACGAAGTTCATCACTGATATTATCTGTCCATCTCAAAGTACACAGATCAACAAAGGCATTCAGCTCACCACAAACACGAAGTTCATCACTGATATTATCTGTCCATCTCAAAGTACACAGATCAACAAAGGCATTCAGCTCACCACAAACACGGAGTTCATCACTGATATTATCTGTCCATCTCAAAGTACACAGATCAACAAAGGCATTCAGCTCACCACAAACACGGAGTTCATCACTGATATTATCTGTCCATCTCAAAGTACACAGATCAACAAAGGCATTCAGCTCACCACAAACACGGAGTTCATCACTGATATTATCTGTCCATCTCAAAGTACACAGATGAAAACAAAGGCATTCAGCTCACCACAAACACGAAGTTCAAGCAGATCAGAGACGTAACGCCCAAAACTCGTCCAGCACCCCGCCATTTTTTCGCCACTAGTTGTCGTTCCTGAATCTCCTGTTGCTGTCTTCAGCTTGCACGTGAAACTGTATCAATCACAAGGCATTATAGATATGCTTTCTCATGCCCCCTTTCCATTGACCACAATGGCTGTGCTGATTGACCTGCGAGAGAGATTGACGAGGAGAGAGAGAGAGAGAGAGAGAGAGAGAGAGAGAGAGAGAGAGAGAGAGAGAGACACAGAGAGAGAGAGAGAGAGAGAGAGAGGTATTTGTTATACTTGACTTTTTGAGCACGTGATCTTTCGCTGCAGAAAACACATTTATTTTGTCTTGTACACACACACACACACACACACACACACACACACACACACACACACACACACACACACAAAGAAAGAAAAAAAGAAAAACAAAAAAGACAACGCAGGTAAAATTAAGAGTTACTTCCCTGTTATGTGGATTTCGAAACTGCAAAATGTCAACGTTTATGTCTCTAAAAAGTGTTAATATTCTGTGAAAATATATTACATCAATAGAGCGGCAATCAGTCTCCTGAACATTTCGTTTTCATAGTATGGCATCACACTGACGAAATCTTGTAGATCCCGCATCCGTCCTCTATAACAGATTAAACAAACAAGCAGAAAAGGGACACACAGAAAGTTCATAAATCCAAATACGCATGCGCAAATTAACGTATGATGAACATTCCATGACAAAATGAAATCATCACCTATTGCAGACATGACACATTTATGACATAACTTTTTTGCTTTTGGACTAGCAAATCGACGGTCTACTTCGATCGACGGTCTACTTCGACTGGTAATTTATATCTTAATAGAACATCTAAATTTGATAAGAAGGTAAATATAAATATCTGGTAACTAGAATATGATTTTCACCTCCTATGGAGGAATGAGTTTTATGAAATTTGTAGGAAAACAAAATACTGACAATATTTTGTTTCAATGTCACCTGACGAAAACTATTGATTCGGGGAGAGAAATATTTTGGGCAAATAGGTGTATTGCAAATTAACGTATGATTTTGACAAAATGAAATTCCTACATAATGTCACATTTATTACTGATTTTTTTTTTTGTCTGACTAAGCAAATCGACGGTCTTGCTGGTAAATTTATTAATAACATCAGTAAATATAAAACTGGTAAGCAGATTGTACCTTAAATCCGTAAATTTGTAGGAAAACAAAATACTGCTAGTTTGCAATGTCCGTTATCACGTTTTGACGAAGCAAAACGCTACATTACTGCGCTGATTGCTCCTAACACAGCAAAACCAGATTGTACCAGTAAATTTCTAATGCACGTTAACCAGAGAAACGCAGTTAATTGTAGAACATGAAAGAATAGAACCTGGCCCAAAATCGAATCACTCGGATAGAGACAGAAATTGATACACACACACACACACACACACACACACACACACACACACTCACACACGAGCGCGAACACACATACGCATGCACGAGAGAGAGAGACAGACAGACAGACAGACAGACAGACAGAGACAGAAGCAGAGACAGAGAGACAGAGAGAGGCAGAGAGAGGCAGAGACAGAGACAGAGATAGAGACAGACAGACAGACAAAGAAACAGATAGACAGAAAAGACAAAATAGACGAATGGGTTACTGGTAAATTAGTAGACGAGCGAGAGAGAGAGAGAGAGAGAGAGAGAGAGAGAGGAGAGAGAGAGAGAGAGAGAGAGGGGGGGGGGGGGGGGGAGCATTGTATAAAATGCTCAAAATCAGCATATAGA
>JADBJO010008615.1:30000-32500 GCA_016801955.1 Conus betulinus
AGGCTGGGTGCGTGTCCAGTAGGAGTAATCCTCCTGGTGCCTGTACAAAAGTAACAATAATGATCAGCAGTAGCAGCAGCAGCAGCATGATATGATGATCGTGAGGATGATGATGATGATGACGACGACGACGACACGGCGACGATGATGACGACGACGATGATGATGATGATGATAATGACAATGACGACGACAACGACGACAATGACCATAATGCTGCTGCTGCTGCTGATGCTGCTGATGATGATGATGATGATGATATGATGATGATGATGATGATGATGATGATGATGATGATGATGATGATGATATAAACTTATATACAGCGACACGAGGCTCCTATTGGGGTACCAGAAGGTCTTCTAGTCCAATCCCCACGATGTCAGCTCATGCGCAAACTGATCGAACTGTCGTTCCCTTATATGCCTGTCACCTCATCAACCAAGCTCTCGCTCCTCGGCGCCAAACCTAGCTGACTAATTGCAGTTGAAAAACCTACCAGGTCTATCTCTTCGTCCCACAACAAAGCCTTATCAATGAAACCTACCTGGGGCTTTCTCTTCGTCCCACAACAAAGCCTTATCAATGAAACCTACCGGGGCGTTCTCTTCGTCCCACAACAAAGCATTATCAATGAAACCTACTGGGGTTTTCTCTTCGTCCCACAACAAAGCATTATCAATGAAACCTACCGGGGCTTTCTCTTCGTCCCACAACAAAGCATTATCAATGAAACCTACCGGGGGCTTTCTCTTCGTCCCTCAACAAAGCAATATCAATGAAAACCTACCGGGGTTTTCTCTTCGTCCCACAACAAAGCATTACCAATTCGCCTATCGGGGCTTTCTCTTCGTCCCACAACAAAGCATTATCAATGAAACCTACCGGGGCTTTCTCTTCGTCCCACAACAAAGCAATATCAATGAAACCTACCGGGTTTTTCTCTTCGTCCCCACACAAAGCATTATCAATGAAACCTACCCCTCTTTTCTCTTCGTCCCACAACAAAGCATTATCAATGAAACCTACCGGGGCGTTCTCTTCGTCGTCCACAACAAAGCATTATCAATGAAACCTACCGGGTAGGGTTTCTCTTCGTCCCACAACAAAGCATTATCAATGAAACCTACTGGGGCTTTCTCTTCTTCGTCCCGCAACAAAACATTATCAATGAAACCTACCGGGGCTTTCTCTTCGTCCCCACAAAGGCAATATCAATGCTATCCCCAACTGAAAATGTTGAACTTTCGACATAAAATTGGAAAAGTTCGTTCGCACGTATGCACGAACCATGCAGATTTCCACGGTAAATGGCTTGCTTATGAATCACTGGTCCCTAGTAGCAGATGTTTTCATCCGATTCCACTGTGTCGGCTCAGAGTGATTTTTATCACACATTATAGCACAATGTGTTTATGTTGTGGTTGTATCTTTCGTGTTTTTGTCAAATTGCAACCTCCTTTATTTCTTATTTTGATAATGACTGTGTGAGTTGACTTCAACGCTCTGACAGCCCTGATAACGCCCTTTGCGGCGGTGCGGCCTGGCTGTAAGCAACATTAGCTTACGACAACCTTACCCCACCCTATTACCTTTTCTTTTCTTTTTTTTTTTTCTGCCTGTTTGTCTCTCGGTGTCTATGGACAGTGCGGGCCATTACGTACCGTGTGTGTGTGTGTGTGTGTGTGTGTGTGTGTGTGTGTGTGTATGTGTGTGTGTGTGCGGTGCGTGCGTGCGTGCGTGCGGGCCGTCAAAACCATGGTCCACTATGGCCGCCGCCTAACGGTCCACTCTGCAGTGTCCGTGTGCCTACGTGGCTTTTTTTTTTTTTAATGGATGAATCTGTGCCGTCGTTGTTGTAGCTGTTTGCCGCCGTTGTCTCATTCTTGTAGCTGCCGTTCTTATTGTATCTGCCGTTCTTGTTGTAGCTGCCGTGTCTTTTTTTTGTCGCTGCCGTTTTTGTTGTAGCTGCCGTTTTTGTTGTAGCTGCCGTTCTTGTTGTTGCTGCGTTCTTGTTGTTGTTTCTTTGTTGTTAATGTTCATATTGTTGCTGCCGTTGTTGCTTTTAGTGTGCTTGTCACTGCTGTTGTTCTAATTGTTATTGTTTCCATTGTTGTTATTGCTATTGTTGCCGTTGTTATTCTTTTCGTTGTTGTTGTTGCTGCCGTTATTATTATTATTATTATTATTATTATTATTATTATTATTATTATTATTTCATTGTTGTTTGTTTTATCCCTTGTTGTTATTGTGGCTGGTATTTCTGTTATTATTGGTGTTGCTGTTGTTGTTTGTTTTTGTCGTCGTTTTTTCTTAAAAGGTTTTGTTGTTGAGTTTTTGTTGTTGCTGTTGTTCTTGTCGTTGTGTTGTTATTATTATTGTTGTTATTATTATTATTATTATTAATATATATTATTATCATTATTGTTGTTGTTGTTGTTATGTTTGTTCCTGTTGTTGCTATTCACACATTATTTTTTCGAATAGTGATCTTCTAGTT
>JADBJO010008615.1:35000-37500 GCA_016801955.1 Conus betulinus
GTCTCACCCCAACTCTCTGCTGCCTCCCATCTTCTGTAAATAAACCCTAGTTCCATGCTTAGAAAATTAAAAAGAAAAAAAAAAAAAAGTCCTCTAAAAATGACATAGGGCAGGAGAAAAACCAAATCCTGGAAGAGCCGCGGCTTCAGAATCTTTCAGTATCGTAGCTTCCACCCCCCCCCCCTCCCCCCCCCCCCCTCCACCCCACCCCTCACGCCCATTCAGTTTCCACCTTCCCTATCCCCTTCACTTCACCCCATCTCTGTTGCGTTCCATTTCCCGCGACTACCATCGTTCCTTCCGACATCAAATAAATTCACCAGACTCATTTGAAAACATCGCCCCTTTTTTTTTTTTTTTTTTTATTTTATCTTAATTTATTTTTTTATTTATTTTTTTTTTTTTTTTGCCATACCACAACTTGCGGGAGGAAGATCAAATCATGGAAGAGCCGCGTGAGGCGCCAGTGACCTAGCCCGTGCATCAGAACGTTGTTAGGGTCATGGCTCTGGTTGCTATGGTACTCGTACATCATCTCCATACCTGGATGTTGCTCCTCACCCTGAGAGACAAGGAACTCAAACTTCAAGCAAGCAAACAAACAAAACGAGCAGGGCCAACAACTCGCTCCCCGGCCAACACCTCCAAACAAACGCTACTTACGACACCGAATCGCCTAGCAGCAATGACAACACAGAGCACACAGAACAAACAAAGTCAGAACAAACAAGCAGACATCCCACGCATTTGGAAACATGGATACCACAACTTGCCGGGGGATGAGCAAATCTGCTAAGCGATTCAGTGTTGTAAGCAGCTATTCGTGTGGCGTTATGGGCGTGTACTCATTTCATCATGGGAGCAAGAGTTACCCGACTTATTTATCGTTAACGCGTTTACTTGTTTTCTGTTCCCTGCCTCATTTAAGATTCCCTTTCAATCTAAATTTAATCGGTTTGTTCAGTTCCAAAGCTCCAACTCTGGAAGACAATGACTCAGAGATGGATTCAATTAGTTAAATTCCACCCCCCACCTCACCCCTTCCCCATCCAAATAAGACATACTGAGAATGAAACAAAGAAATGTATTCAATCAATTCAAAATTCACGATGAAGTGTTCCTGAAAAACAAGGAATTAGAAATGTATTCAATATGTTAAGCTCCAAATGAAGGCATCAACATCGGCGTCATTATCATCATAATATAATCGTCTTCATCATCATCATCATCATCACATCATCATCATGCATCATCATCAACACATGTTTGCCATCAAAACCTCACTGACGTCTTCATAGTCATCATTTTCATCATTATCTCTTGATCATCAGTGTGATCATCATCATAACCCTCACTATTGTCTTCATTACTTTTATTGTCATCATGATCATCACGTGGTCGTTAACTTAATCATCATTATCATCGTAGCCAATACCATCGTCTTATCATACTCACGTCATCTTCCTCACATTTTCGTCGTCATCATCATCATCATCATAAGCAGCAGCAGCAGCAGCAGCAACAGCAGCAGCTAGAACACTATCATCATTGTCATCACCGTCGTCGTCGTCGTCGTCATCGTCCTTATCATTATCATTATTATCATCATCAATTCCAACCATCATCATCATCATCATAATCACCATCATAATCTCAGGATCGTCACCACCATACAATCACTGCCACCACCGTTTATATGATTATATCATCATCAAAAAAACGTTACCATCATCAGCACAGAGAGAGAGAGAAGAGAGAGAGAGAGAGGAGAGAGAGAGAGAGAGAGACAGACAGACAGACAGAAGAACAGACAGACGAGACAAACAGACAGACAAACAGACAGACAGACAGAGACAGAGACAGTGACAGAAAGAGAGAGGAGAAGAGAGAGAGAGAATGAGAGAGAGAGAGAGAGAGAGAGAGAGAGAGGAGACAAAGAGAGATACAGAGATAGAGATAGAGTGACAGAGAGGAGAGAGAGAGATAGAGAGAGAGACAGACACAGACAGACGGGAGAGACAGACGACAGACAGACAAGACAGACAAGTAGACAACAGACAGACATACAGAGGACAGAAAGAGACAGTGACAGAAAGAGAGAGAGAGAGAGAGAGAGAGAGAGAGAGAGAGAGAGGAGATGAGACAAAGAGATACAGAGACGAGAGAGAGGGACAGAGAGAGAGGGACAGAGAGATAGAAAGAGAGAGAGAGAGAGATGGAGAGAAAGAGAGAGAGATAGAGAGAGAGAGAGAGAGAGAGAGAGAGAGAGAGGAAGAGAGAGAGAGACATAGAAACAGAGAAAGAGAACACAAGAAACAGAGAGACAAGACACACAGACACACAGAGACGACAGACTGACCAGACACACAGACAGACACACAGACAGATGAGGGTCCGCACCCATCAGTGTACTCCACCATAAAGAAGCGGTAGTCGTGCAGCAAGCGGTCACCCCTGCTCCTCATTCAGCACGGGGGACGTGGGCCACGAAGCCCTCCCT
>JADBJO010008615.1:47500-60000 GCA_016801955.1 Conus betulinus
TTTATTAAAACACTGAAGCTGCAATCAGAAGAAGAAAGAAAGAAGAAGTTGATGATGATGATGATGATGATGATGATGATGATGATGATGAAAGTATCTTTATTACGACTTGTCAAAATTTAATGTTCTTGGCGCTGACAATCCACACTCTCGTGTACGCAACGGGCTGCCTACCTGGGTAGTGCCGACTGAAGAGCTGGTTGCCGGCGTTTCGCGTCGTTTTCCGTGTCATCCAATCAATATTATTCACTCATTATCCTTACTTCCTCCATTCTTTCAACTTCTCACGCAGGGTGCATGCTATGTGTAGCGTGTCATCCATACCAACAACAGCCAAACTGGCCTTCTCTTCCAAAAGTTAGTGATGGGATTTTACGTGCATGCAAGATAATGTGCATGCGTTCACACACCGTACCTCGGTTCATAGTCTAATTCATTTACATTCAAACATGCAGACAGGATATCAGAGACAGCACAAACCCAACACCGTTTGAATGTGGTAACAACTTTGGCTGGTATTAATGTTTTGCCACAACACAGTACTACGGGCAGACTTAACTCTAGTATCAAAATGCTGAACGCGTCCATGAGAGTTTCTGATTTTGCTGAGTGCCTGGAAAACCCAATGATAAAAGAATTCACTGTTGAAGGCACAACAGGCCTTCTCCACGCTGAAAACCTCACCCAGAGTACAGGAACAAGAGTGTGAATTTAAACTCTTTGTGCAATCTTTCCAAGTTGTGCGTTTCAAAGTACACAAATGCATAGGAAATGTCAGATTTGAATTTGTAGAATATTTCAGCAGCATATTTGAAGACAAGGAATGTATAGCATGCTCAGATTTGGAAGATACGACCAGTGTTCGATACACTATGACAGACGCTGTGCTGGTCAAAGTACATGTCACAGAACAGCACACTTGGAAGTGCGTGTCACAATGCAATATGGGGTCTGTGTCACTGACATTTTCTGCCGTTAACCGGTCTGAGAGGTGGCCTGTGGAACTCCAACTCATTTTTCTGTCTTCGTCTGCTGGTAAGTAGATTGATTCACTTCTTCACACACACACACACACACACACACACACACACACACACACACACATATGAACGTCAGTCTGCCTGAGAGAGAGAGAGAGAGAGAGAGAGAGAGAGAGAGAGAGAGAGAGAGAGAGAGAGAGAGAGAGCATCGTGTCGGTTAAAAAAATCTATTTTGATTTCAATAGTTGGCGTTTATAACAGGAAAACTCTCTCTCTCTCTCTCTCTCTCTCTCTCTCTCTCTCTCTCTCTCTCTCTCTCTCTCTCTCTCTCTGAGAGGGTTTATCCTATTTCAAATATTTGACCATGAAAAACGAATTGCGTAGCTTGAAAATTATATTTTCTGTTGTGTGTTAGCTTTTCTTCATTCACATGATCAAATGAAATGTTGTAATCCTTTTCACGTCATTTACGCTGTTAATCTTTACAGAGAAACTGAAGGTCATATAAAGACATCTGGTAAATTCCATGTAATTATGCTCCCTACCTCGCTTTCTTCTATTTGTGATGACAATTAGTCGCAGTGACCATGAATGTCAATACATTCTGCGGATGAAGAACTTCATTTTTTTTTCATTCGCATACGATTTCATGCTTTCTCTTGCGTTATGTTTGATTTGCCAGTGTTCGAACGAATTAAGCGTGGCCTTTTGCATGTAAAGTTTACTGTCCGCTGTTTGGGCGACATTGTTTATTGTGCATTGTCGCCGAAAAATTACAACTGTGGGAGTATTTTGCTCCCAAATGCAGCGACATTTTGTTTGCAACAGCTCCCAGGAAACAAACATGTTTGCACTTACTACAAATGCCATTGACATCTACTAGACATTACATACATCTAATTTGTGTGCGTATTATATCTCAGAGTATGGTACGTGTGTCATGGTGAATGCTAGACTGTATTCCTGATTTCATGAAGAATGTTGTGCCTGAATACAGAAAGCAACTTAAACTAATAAATAGAAACTACATACTGAGAACCGCGTTTACATGTATGGCTAAGTCAAGTCACTCTTTTTGATACTTTGTGAACAACAACAAAAAAATTATAAGGAACATCAGAATGAATTTAGGAAATGGTTTGACTGAGTAGAAACCAATCATAATAAAAAAAAAATGAGATGAAAAATAGATGAACTAAGTGATGAATGTTATCTAAAGCATCTAGAGCCAAAACAAGCAATCGTGGTTTTAAATATAATAGTAATAATTAAAAAAAACAATAAATAACATAAAATAAAACATAACATCGCAGGGCAAGGTAAATGATTGCGCAATTGTGAAAATCTGCTCATACTACGGGATCCACTTTGGTTCTGCTGCAGTTTTTTTATTTGTCACAGAATTCGTCTCCCAAACTGCATCTAATCTCTCAGTTTACCCCTATGTAAAATGGAGAATGAATAACCTCAGTGATTTTGAAGGAACTTATTTGTATAATTTTCTCTCAGTTAAAAATTGTCTGCAGCGTTTATAGAATTAAAGAAGGCTTTTGTGACTAACACTCTGGTCTATTTCGTTGAAGTAGGTGTTCACAGAATATCACTCAGTGTGTTCAGTTTGCTTGTTGAATTATATGAAAACCAATGTTTTAATTGTGAGTTAGTTTGATCATGTTCAATGCATCCAGTAGAAATGAAGACAGCATCTGTTGTGTATTCCTTTTCTTTATTGACTTATCGTCTGAGGTTGTCAGAAATGAAGCTGAGGTTCCACGTTTATTCATTACGTCGAAGAATCTGACTTTCCTTTTGATTGACGCTGTCGTGTTGAGATCTGAAACAACCTTTAGTTCTTAAACTCATAGAATAATTCATGTAGAAATGCAAGTTCTCTTCAATTGAAAGCAAATGCGTCAAACCATAACATAACAGTATTAAGAAATGGTGAACACTTGCTGATGGGGTAAAGAAGGACTTGTAATGATGGGGAGGAGGAACACACGCAGACTGACAATTTTTCTCACCACACCAACACAATGACAGAACAAGTGGGTGGGTTCGGGATCAGGCGGGGTGGGGGAGAAATCAAAATGAACCAGAGACGTTGAACTTAAAGTATTAACTCCTTCACTAAGAGGGGGGACCATCATCAGTCCGTATTGAAAACAGACCCCTTTGTGCTTCCAGGGCGTCTTCTGTCGACTGATGTGTGACTCAACAGTGCAGCACGATCAATGGTGTTGGTCTCCCCTTAGTGTACACTGGAATTATCCTCCTTATAATTCTGGGATATTCTAACCACCAAGTTTCCCAACAGGCCCAAAGCTTACCATAGCAGTCAGTGTGAAAAAAAAAAAAACAGAATAAGAAAGAAAATTCTATAAGTAAATGTGTTGCTTTAGAACTGAAAAATATGTTGCTAAAGAACTCAGACTAGTAAGTTGAAAGTAATTAATGTGTAAGTAGGGGGTGGAGATGGGAAAGAGCTGTGGGGGGAATCTGTAAACCTAGGCTCCAGAATTTATCTTAGGATGCAGGATTGCTGAAGATGTATTAATGGCCAGAAAGGTAAGATGTACTGTTTGATAACCCCAGCTCTGTCAATCACATCAAACTAATGAGAGCGCCCACTGGATAATGACTTAATTTGATACGCACTCCCCTTAAACACAAGAGTGTCTCTTGAGATGAAATGTTTCAACTTGGGTGGATTTGGATGTTTGTCCTAGCCTGGCTGGACACACACATCTCCGTGAAATGCTCAAAAGGCTTGATACTACAAATCCCCTCCCTCCAACCTGCGTGGCGAGGAAACAGATTCCCTCAAACTGCTCGTTAGACTATCATACTTCTGCCTTGTAGAGAGATGCGCTTGCTCCATTCTGCTTTCAAATGGAAGACCCATAGTGTACTTTTCTTGTAAATCCTAATACCTTAATTTTGATAATGTCTATGTGCTGTGGGGACTATATTTAGATATACCTTGAAGTTGAGACCAATTGTTCTAATGCATGATTTCACAATTTATTTATGAATTAATCATACTGCTCTTCACTCAGTTTAAATGATTTGTGTCTTTTTAGTGCTTATTGATCTCTTCCTTACTTGAAACCTTTGATGAATGTGCTTTATAAAACTATTTATTGTGTTAAATGATTTTGTTTTTCAATATATATATATATATATATATATATATATATATATATATATATATATATATATTCTTTGTAATATCTCATGCTTATGATCATTATTGTTTATGTCCTAACAGGTCGGTTCAGTCCAAATCAGTCTGTTGGTTCACATATAATTTGAAAAGAAAAGAAAAGAGAACCAACGGACTGGTATTGGTGTGAAAGATGACGTGTCAACTCTATCACTTCCCCTTCCCCTATTCCTCTTCGCTCTTTTCTAGTTATGCCCTTACAGATATACTGTGGGTATGAAAAGAAATTAATTTTAATATAATGTTTGATCGGATGACATGGCCATAAAGTAGATGACAAGAACATTGTTGTGCAGGGTATGTACAGACACCAGTTTTGGGTGAATCCACCCCATGTTCAGCTATAGTAAAAAGCTGTGTCACACTGACCAGACCCCCTGATCACATCATCTTCCTGACTACTATCAGCTGGCAGAACATGAACAAGGAATATATCAGTACATACTTTGGTCCGTGTGGTTCCAGACACAGTTACGGCACAATGCTCAAGGTGCCTGAATCTCCTTTTCTGATGTTCCCTGATGGTTTCGGTAAAGAAACAAGTAGACAAACCCAGATGTCATTTATTCTTTGATAATCGTTTCGTTACGCGCGCTCAATTTCGACTGAGATTCTCTTTCCACGCAGCAAACCTGAAGCCTCATAAAGTGCCAGGACGTGACACTTGGAACTGTTCAGTGTCAGTGTGGCCTGACCTGTTTTCATCACTTTCCATGCGATGTGAGATCTCAGTGTGCTGAGCATGAAGATGAAGCCTACCATGCCCCTACAGATCTGAGAAATGCGGACCGGACAAGGTAAAGTTACCTTTGCACCTAAGAGCCTTGCCAAGAGGTTACTTGCGCTCTGAATAATTACTATGAGTGCTGGATATTTAAAACATGTAATTCAGTGAGTAGCGTATATATGTAAGGTAAGAATAAAATGCTGTGGCATGCCTGAAAAAAAGTAAATGAACACAGTAAACGAAGAGTAAAGTAACACAGATTATTATCTACGATACAAAACAGACGAGGAAAGGGGCAAAGCTATGGCTAACCACTTGAGCTCACTCAAGCACTCAGCAAACAATGTGGGGATAGAAGGCGTGGGGCTCACGCATTCCACTGATTCTTAAGACAGGAAGGACGTGACCTCTGCCCTCACTGAGAAACTGGGCAGCAGACACCCATCTGGAGTGAGTGGGCGATCTTAGCATACCTCCTTCCTTACAGTGTCACGAACCAAACCAGTGCAGTGACAGCTCCCGCCCCCTTCCTTTCAGTCAGTGCAGTTGTGTATTAAGCCAACGATGTTTTTGTGTGCCTGCCTAGCAAGAGTAAATGCTCCATACTGTCGCATGCCTTACATGCCACATTGTTACTTCATTGCCTTCTTGTACTGTGCATGGTCAATCAGTAACAGTGCCTTAGTGTTGATCACAGAGCTCTGCACCTATTGGGATGATCAAGCTTATGCATCTCATTTTGGGAAATCAGGAAGAAGTTTAGCGCACAAGTATACTGATGGTTAATAGATTCGTTTCCTTTAATAATCTTTTGAATATATGTTTGTCTACTTATTGCTTTATATCTGTATTTATTTACCTATCTCTCTCTCCATGTATTTATCTCTCTATGTCTATATCTATACCCATCTCCACACACACACACACACACACACACACACACACACACACACGCACACACACACACACACACACACGTGTATGGTTTCATTTTTTTTTCCTAATTAAATTTTCCTCCCCCTCCTCATTTTTTTTTTCTCCCCACATCTTTCTGTGTACTCTCGTGCATGTGTACTTCATTGTGTAACTATATCTGCATCCATGTATCTATCTCATCTTCCCCTGTCCCCTCTTCCCCCAAGGAAAAAAAAAACATGTATATCATTTTCATTTTTACACATGTTCTGTCTTTGTATGTCGTTCATAAAGATGGCCCTGCGACATCAAGCCCACTAAGCTTTCCCCCCTCCCCCCCCCCCCCCCCCCCCTCTTTTTTTTTCCCTCCCATTTATATACTTATGTGCGTGTATGCTTCGGTGCATTTTCATGCCTGCTTACATGTATGTTTGTGTATGTGTTTGTTTGTTTATTAATTCATCAGTTGTTCATTAATTTATTAGTTTCAAAGTGAGGTGACCGCTGGTGAAATTGAAACACATTTTGAAAAGGAAATTAAAGTAAATCCGCAAACCAACAAGGACAAATTACAAACAAAACATGAAGGATTTCAACTGCTTTGGTCTTCTTCAGGCATGATAAACAACAATTAGGACAATGCAAACAAAGAACGAGCAATCACTCTTATCGAATTCAGCTCAAGATGGGCGTAGAATCTTTTGCCCAAGGAAAATGGACAATTTTGTTCATACTATTAGGGAGGACATGAAAGAGGACTCTAACATGCGCTAAACTGTCGATAATCGAAATTTTGATTGACCCACACATGACTGTGGACGTGACGATGTAGGGATTTTTAAAACAACGACAATTAACATTGTTCGATGAGTTGTGTTTCAGAACTTACTTCCGTGATCTTTGATCCCGATCTTCATTTGCGATAGAATGAAGTGACTAATGTTCAGATTTCTTCTTTATGAACGATCGCGCCACCCCACCATCTACAAATTGCTTGAACTGGTTTGTAAACCCTAAACACTGTAAAACATTCATTTTTTCATTCTTATTTTATTTTCAAACTTCTCTTTCCCTGTGCATTCGAAATCCCTCCTTCACTTTCATTCACTCATTCATTCATTCATTCATTCAATGAATCATTCTTTCTTTTTTTTTTTTTTTTTTTTTTTTCTTTCTTTGTCAATATGCTGTTCTTTGGCAGATTGGTTTTGGAGGAGGATGCTACACCTACAATATAAACACTGATGGCGGAATTTCCCAAGAGGATGCTGAGAAACAGTGCCAACAAAACGGAACTTCTCTGGTCAGTCTGGAGACTGCCAAGAGGTGGAGGCCTCCATGGATTTTTTTCAAACAGATCACTGTTGATACACACATATGGGTCGGTATGACAGCGGCTGGGTATCGCCGAGTGAAATCACTTCTAAACCCTATGTGAGAGTTCTCTCTTGAGTTATTCTGGGTTTATAATGAAATGCGACTTGCAGCCCCAGTTTGTACTCCTTGAGCACAATCAAATAATATTAGCGAAAAAAGTGACAGTGCGTGAGGGTTTGGTAGATATTCGTTGTAGCAGTACAAAGTGGGAGAGAGAGAGAGAGAGAGAGAGAGAGAGAGAGAGAGAGAGAGAGAGAGAGAGAGAGAGAGAGAGAGAGGAGAGAGAGGAGACAGACAGAGAAGACAGAGGCAGAGAGAGACAGAGAAACATACAGACAGGCAGACATATAGACAAACAAGCAGATAGAGGCAGATGTAGAGACAGATAGGACGAAGAAAGGATTGAGATTCGTATTATATAAAAGTTAGATTTAGTTGCAAAGTGAGGCGACTCAGGCAGAAATTGAAAAAAAAATGTTAGCAAATCACAAAAAAGTTGACAAACGAATCACAAGAAATATCACGACGGTTTTCGACCTCCTAGGTCTTCTTCAGGCAAAAAACAAAACAATTAGGACAACGGAAAGAAACGAACAATCACGTATTTTCATTCACTTCAGTGCAAGATCGGCGTTGAATGAAAACGAGGCTGTCAGAAGCGTTGTGTTTTGACTTGTACTTCGTTCGTCCACGTTTTCTTTTTTGCGGTCGCGAACATTTGTTTAAAACTTATTATAAAAGCCAATTTTGTGTGTGCGTCCCATTTGATATTCTCTTGTGATATTATTACCTTTGTTGTTACTCACTTTTGCAGTCACCCATCTTTAACAGCTCTGCGTACAGTGCACAAGAAAGTCCTCTGCAGATACCCCAATGAATGACATAACGTCTTTATTTGATAGAAGGACAATAGAATCTATACAAATTTCAGGAACGCTACCTGCATCACATATTTTTTTGGGTACTTAACCCACATCTTCTAATCACAGGAGAGTCTTGCACTTAATTCAGAGGGTGTGTTCAGTCTAAATAAGAATATAGGTGTCTGGATTCTGGATTCGACATTAGAAAAGAAGTTAGACTCAGAATCAAAAACGAGCTTGGAGAAAACTTCGACCTGTCAAAATATTCTCCAAGTAAGTTTTTGGTTCTGAGTCTAACTACTTCTCTAATGTTCAGTCTAATTCTGTCTCCTGAGACAGGTTTTTTTTTCCTTTTTTTTTTTTTTTTGTTTTTTTTTTTGTTTTTTTTTGTTTTGTTTTTTGGGGTTTTGTGTGTGTGTGTGTGTGTGTGTGTGTGTGTGTGTGTTTTGCTGTCCCATTTATTGTGCCACTTCAGTGGCATTGCGCCCACACCACTCATTCTGACATCCCATTCACAGATGTAGCTCAGCCCATCCTGTCACAGCCACTGCACCAGCAATCAACAGGGAGCAACCAATGTCAATCCATCAAGAGGCAATGCTCCATAGGAGATGCTGCACTGCTGCCGAGTCACTTAGGTGGTGTACAGTGGCGCCTGTTCTGATGCAACACACACAGGACACCACCTATGAAGCTTCCCACTGATGACAAGAATTACTTAGTGGCAAAGCTGGTGTGAGTGATCTCTCCCTCTGGAGGGCAACACCTCATCCATCCAATGACAGCCTCTAGTGAATCGCCAATACCAGTGACCCCAACGGAATCAAACCAAGGCCACAGACATGGAGAGGACATCAAAACTGAGGTTACCATGAGAGCAAGGCATGAAGGACCATAGAATTTGAGATTTATTTATGCTGATCGATGAGAATGAGGATGAAGGAGATGATGCTACAGATTTTGATTCCAGTCTGAGACTGCACGACAGGGCTGTATTATACGCTTACTTTCACAATATATCCTGCTGTCAACCAGGCCTGAGAACATAGTCACCTGCAGCGTTGGTCAGGAAGTTTGAATAGCACTCAGAGACGCATGCATTACGTGGGTGAAGCTCGACTGTGTGGTCCCAGTCTTCTCTCATTGAGCCTGTAACAAATCAGCTCTGGGTAGGAGCTGGCCGGGGCAGAAAATCCCACATGACTTTGATGGGAATCAAACCCATGACATCCCAGCCGGTAATCCACGACACTAACCATTTCACCACTGCAGCTGGTTCTCCTGAGACACTTTTAGCCTAGCAGTGATGAAGTCTTGCACCTGTCCTCATAATATGTATGTATTGTTAGCTCTGTCCACGCCTAGCCATAGTTTTGATCTAGGTCGTCAGTCTTCATCTTCGATGGCTTTGTTCTTGTTGTTGTTTTATAGTCTGTTCACACTTGGTGATATTAGCTTTGTTCTCTATGCCAGCAGCATGTTATTCGTGCTCTGCAGTTGCCGTTTGGTCTGTCATGAAACTTTCAAGATGTGATGAGAGTTGGGGGTTGGGTAGGTATGGTCCTTAACCGTTTTCACCCAGTAAGGCATATTGCTCTCTTGTTAGAGGATAGCCATCTTATCTTACCAGACAGTATTGAACACTGTCAGAAAGTCATATTGTAACAGTAGAATGTTAGTCAAGCATCTTAACAGTTTTGTTTTACCAAGTTGTGATAAAAAGTTAAACTATTACAACCGAATACTCATTCATTATTGTTATAGGTGTCATCAGGTATTGGTATTACGTTATGCTGTTAGAACATATGACATACATACAAGCAATGCACAGTCTCAAAACCTGGGAACTCAGGTTCAAATTACAATTCTTCTTGGTAGATCAGTGGAAACCTGACACAGTATTTCAGAGAAGGAGACATAAAATTGCCCTGCCTGTTTTCTTTGCTGGTCCACTGTTGGTAATCAGTCTTACAACCTCTGGTGGAGCAGTGAAGTGAGGAGACTTGGTGTCTCCTATGTGTGTACTAAGCTACACATCCAGTTTCTGATGCCTGTTTGATTGACAGGCCATCGGGAAAACATGACAGCCAATAATATCACTGTAGTAAAAAAAAGGGGGAGGGGAGGGGGAAGTAATCAGGGGAAAGTGGGGTGATCTGGAATGCGACAGTCATCCCCACCACCACAGTGTGGGAAAATATGTAGAGGATTCAGGAAGACAATCACTCAGATGTTAGCAGCATGTTCAGTCTTTATGCAAATGAACAAAGCTACGTTGTTCCAACCTGTGACGCACAGGTAGTTCAGATGACCACGGTGAGTGGGGAAGAAAAGGGAAAGAGGCAAGTCAGCTTCTCTGAAGCTGAAAGAGAAGATGAGCGAATCCTTCCCCCACCCATGATTGGTTACTGCACAATCAGATAAAGAAAGGATGGAGGGGAAGGGAGTTGAGACCCACACGGTAATTACATCAAAGCTCTCTGCCCCACTGCCGCCAGTGCCACACTACCAGGGGTCAGCTCGCTTAAAAAAAAATGTTACAGAACAGGGAGTACTTTAGAATGGGAACAAAGAAATGCTGTGTGTGAGTGTGTGTGTGTGTGTGTGTGTGTGTGTGTGTGTGTGTGTGTGTGAGAGAGAGAGAGAGAGAGAGAGAGAGAGAGAGAGAGAGAGAGAGAGAGAGAGAGAGAGAGTATGAGCGTGGGTACATGTGTGCGTCCGTACATGTGTGCATATGTGCCAGTGTGAAGAAAGGATGCATCCACCTGGTTTACATCTTTCAATGCGATGACGATGGTGACTTCAAAGACCACTCACTGACTGCCAAAATAGTGGTGGGGGGGAGGAGAAGATGAGAAAGTGCTGGGATGTAAGCGTTGGGGGGGCCAGAGGCACGCGGGGTGGAAGGGGGGAGTGGGGAGACAGACAGGGCAAGAAAATGTGCATATAATGTGTGTGTGTGTGTGTGTGTGTGTGTGTGTGTGTGTGTGTGTGTGTCTGTCTGTCTGTGTCTGTCTGTCTGTCTGTGTCTGTGTGTGTATGTGTGTTTGCATGGGCTTGTGTGTGTGTGTGTGTGTGTGTGTGTGTGTGTGTGTGTGTGTTTGTGTGTGTGTGTGTGTGTGTGTGTGTGTGTGTGTGTGCGTGTGTGTGTGTGTGAGCGTGCGCGCGCGTGCGCGAATGTGTTTGCGTGTGTGTGTGTGTGTGTGTGTGTGTGTGTGTGTGTGTGTGTGTTGTAAACATGAAGAGATTCGACAATATGAGAGAGAGTGTTAGAGAGAGAGAGAGAGAGAGAGAGAGAGAGAGAGAGAGAGAGAGAGAGAGAGTCGGAATACGTTTTGAATGTACTGTAATATCTTTATTTCAATTATTTTTTTTTTCACTCCCATCCTTATTTCTATGTTCTTAGCTGGTACAACTTCTAGGTCAATGTGATTATACATTGGTCATGAAAGTGTGAGACAATGATGATGATTGTGTGTGCGCGCGCGCGCGCGCGTGTGTGTGTGTGTGTGTGTGTGTGTGTGTGTGTGTGTGTGTCTACATGAGGTGGGAGTGTTTCTGAGACATTCTCATCTTGTCTTTGAAGAAATTTGAGAAAACCGTCTCTGATATATTTTTTTTTTTCAAAAATGCATTTTAATTGCCTGAAAATTTGTTTGCATTTCACTTTCTATTATGATTTGTTTTTCAAAATGATAATTAAGTAGCTCAGTATGAGTTGTAAGCAAACTGACTGTGGAGTTCACAGCTGTCAAGAGCTTTCTTGTTACACAGCATCACAGATAGAAGATAAACTTAGATTTTGTATTCTGGGTGCTCGGGACTGCACATCTTAATTTTACAAGCACTGGGAAAGGATAAAAAGCATTTTGACACTATTTTTCTGCAGCTTCTTTTGAGCATAGGCTCTTTAGAGACCTTTTCGTAATCCCATGTGCAGCGTCAATACACGCTTGAAAAAAAAAAAAAAAAAAATCAAGCTTTTGAAAGTGGCAAGGATAAATTTACAGTGCACCGATTATTTGTCTAAATATACTGGCAGCACCACACACACACACACACACACACACACACACACACACACACACACACACACACACACACACATACACACACACAACACAACACACACACGCATGCACGCACGCACGCACACACGCACGCTCGCACAGACGCACTATGCGCACACTGCATCCACCCAACACCACACACCCCTGACCCTCTTTTGCCCCCACATGCAAACACAGACAATGGATAAGATTTCTAACACAAAAACAGAGATTGAAAAGGCGTTCAGCCACACACAGAAAGAAAGAGCCATGTAGGAGCTTACCTTCAGTAATTTCTCACTTGCGTGCGTGCAGACCCCCCCCCCCACACGCACACACACACACACACACACACGGGCGTGC
>JADBJO010008615.1:65000-67500 GCA_016801955.1 Conus betulinus
GCAGGTTGCACAGGGGAAAATATATATCCATGACTGATGAGGTCTCAACAGAAACATATTATAGTCAACCAGCAGAAAACTTTCAGTAGCAAGAGATACTGTATCCGTCATGGCAGGGAACTTGGCCATCCGCTCAGTATTTTCCTAGAGCGTTTTGTGTACATAATGTCGACTTCCATAGGCATGATTCTTTCAGTCTGATGTTCAGCCAGTCTGACTCAGTTTGAAAAAAGTTTCAAGGTTTCATAAACCGTGCGCGTTTAATTTCCAGAACTGATTTACTTTTCTGACTTTCTATTGTTTGTCCCTCTCCGCACCTTGAAGCAGCCACACACACTGAGCTCCCAGTCTCTATGGCACCTCACGTTTCCCCCCATCACTACTGAGAAATGGTCATACTGACTTTAGTGGGGAAGACATGCAGTCTGCAAACAACAGAGAAACAGTTATACTGAGTATATTGGGGAAGACACTCAGTCTGCAAACAACTGAGAAACGGTTATACTGATTTTAGTGGGGAAGACACACAGTCTGGAAATAATTAAGAAATGGTTATTCTGACTTTAGTGGGGAAGGCACACAGTCTACATTGGTTCCCTTGATCTGTTCATATATACGGCTTTTTTTTTTTAGCCTCCTGTTGAAAACAATGTTAAACGCATTCATGTCCCAATTCATATGCAGGATCAACCATGTGCTCGATACAGTAAACTACGTGCAGAAAGACTTGCTGCTGATACTAAAACACAGCAATAATCATGCTGCGCATGCAGGTTAGGCAGTGCTTTCAAGTAAGACTCCTGGTCTACTTACTGGAAAAAAAAATGAATGGCGGCCATTATTCCGGGGTTTCTGTTCCGGGATGGCTCTGTCTTTAATGACGATGTCGCATGCATGCACACTTCGTCAATGATTTCCGCACTGACAACATAATACCATTAGAATGTTTTCCCTAATGTGATAGGGTTTTTTTTTTTTTTTTCTTTTTGTTTTTTGTTTTTGTTGGAGCTCTAGAATCTTGAATCATATTTAAACCAGCGGGAAAAGATTTCAACAAATGTGTCCATTCGACAAGCAATATCAAGCTTTTGAAAAATATACACATAGTCGTGCCTCATTGACAGGGGAGAATGGGGAAGGACGGGATCAGAAGTAGTGGAGATTGACTTCATCATGTCTCCCTCGCCTCACACCGTCTTTGCCGCCACAAAACCTGTATGCACCAGGACAGACACTGTGGCAGATCTGGTTGAGGATCTATGAAGAGGCTTCAGCGTCATATATGGCTGAACTGGTCGAGGTTCTATGAGGATGTTTCCTTGCCATACATGGCTAATCTGGTTAAGGATCTATGAGGAGGCTTCCCCGTCACGCATGGCTGGACTGGTTAAGAATCTATGAGGGGGCTTCCCCATCACGCATGGCTGATCTAGATAAGTATCTATGAGGGAGCTTTCCCGTCATGCATGGCTGAACTGGTTGAGGATCTATGAGGGGCTTCCCAGGCACGCCTGTCACATTCCTTGTCCTGACTACAGCCCTCTGTCCCACTGGTCAATGATTGCTTGGACGTGGTGTCGGACTTGGTGGATGACCCTCTGACATCAGCATCATAGTCATCTGCTACAGCTGCTACCTCAGCGTAGGGAGTTCATACAGGCTCCACAACCAGTCTGCCTCTCTTAAACAGGCCACGTGACCCTTTTCAACTGCTCGTCCCACAATTCTAGCATGTTGTCGAGTCATGTCATTGGATACTGTCACGATCCTTGCCAGTTTTCTAGTCATGTCACTGGATACTGTCACACACCTTTTTACTTTAAATCTTTCTGTGAAGTCATGGTCTGTGATCACTGTCTTCTTTTCCCGCTGGCTGAACTTGACCACTACAGATTGTGGACAGCTGTTCCTGCTCTCCCCTTTCCTGTGTGCTCAGGCAGTGGCGTCACTCGTCCATTTCACCAGGTCCTTAATGATGAGGGTTTCCGAAATGAGTCTGGCACTAGTATCAGAATTTTCAAACTCTTCTGTTACAGACACACTACTGAAATAGAAATCGCCTCAATGTGAGAGTTTTTCCAGTGTATCTGTTCCTGTTTGAAAGAGTCTATATCGGTTTACATATTTCGCGATCCTAGAGGTGAATTTGAAATGTTTTTCTTCGTTTTCAGCAAACTGGCTGAATGAACCACTAATATCTTCTTTGGCTTCTTCTAGTGAGGAGGCCAGCTCTCGTCTACGCCTCTCTAAAAGCCATCACACCACCTACCAGTCTCATCACACCTGTCCAATGTAAGTTTTAACTGCACATAAAACCACTTTCCATTGTGGAGAGATGGTGGTCAATAGACCTGAATCTCTCACTTTAAAGATTTAGCGTCTCCAGTATCTGTAGCCTTAAAGTAGCATCCCCATGGGTGTACCAGCCCGTGTTTCATGACTGCAGAGCCCCACCGGCGAAAAACACCACCCTCCAGCTGTCGAGCACACCCCCCCACAG
>JADBJO010008615.1:72500-93731 GCA_016801955.1 Conus betulinus
GGGACTTGGAAGGACAGGGGTCGGGCGTGTGTGCACATGTATGTATGAAGTTCGTGATGCCACAAGACAGACGACTATCGATTCTCACGTGAACATTGCACTTGAAGGTCTATTTTGAACTTCAGAGCAACTCTATTGATTTCTTTTCCGCACAGGTACTTAACAGATGAGGCTTCAGAAGACTGGAGATTTACACGGAGATGTCGAATGACGAACGGGCTGATGATGATTTATCTCCCTGTGTCTCGTACATGCACACCATGGCAGCAGGACAGGTTGTTGATCCCGTGTTACTTACATCTGGCATAACTTGCTGATCTTTTACAGTTCACCAGGTTCCTTTACTATAGTTGTTCCAGCAGAGCTCTGTCTCTGTCTGTTTCTCTGTCTCTCTCTGTCTCTGTCTCTCTCTCTCTCTCTCTCTCTCTCTCTCTCTCTCTCTCTCTCTCTCTGTGTGTCTTTCTCTCTGCCGCTGTCTCTGTCTGTCTGTCTGTCTGTCTGTCTGTCTGTCTCTCTCTCTCTCTCTCTCTCTCTCTATTTATCTATCTGTACAACCAATTATTCATGAAAGACATTGGTAGCACATATTTGTGCAGCTGACTAACAATAATGAACTCCTCTCCCTAATTCTGTACAATTGACTGTCAGTGATAAACAGTGGCAAAACAATGATGCCCCACTAATGTTTATAACGGACATGGTAAACAGTCTTTTATTACAACCTTCCACATTGGCGAATTGCTGTAATATATATATATATATATATATATATATATATATATATATATATATATATATATATATATATATATAGTATGGATTGGGCAATAGCGAACCCGCTGCGAAAATGGGTATTAGAGTGTCCACCCCTATATCAGGCAAAAAAACACAAATAGAAGTGAACTCTTGTGATGAAAATAACTGGCTTCCAATATCCATTCCCCAATGTCAATGCTTTTAAATTAGGTCTTATTGTTCAAGACATAGTATTCTTACCCGGTCCACCTATTTTTTTTTTTGTAGTATTTTGACGTACTTAACGGCACCGCTGTAAACCTGAGGCATTAAGTAGACTGTTTTTTATATACTTATTTGAAGGTGTTTATGTGGACCAGTTAATATATACGAGTTGATTTGCATGTTTAGTATTGTTTGTATTGATTAGATAATCATTTTGATGCTGAGAAAAGGGCACTCCCTATTCGTACTTCGTGTGCCTGTCAGACCCATACTTTCCACAGAAGGAATATCACAAACTAGCCCAATTTATACATCAAGTGTCTCATAGGCCCACACTTGCCAAAGAACAAAATCCGGCTTATAGATTGCTCCCCCCTCCCCCCCCCCCCCCCCCCCCAACCTTCTCTGTTCCCCACTCCAATCTCTCTCTCACACACACACACACAAATCAGGAGTAAATACATTCATTCTTAGCAGGTGTGGGTTTGACAGACATACAACATACGAAAAGGGGGTAACTATTAAAAAAAAACACCCCCACACACAAAAAACTTCAATATGGAGTATGGGTCTGATGGACCCACGACTTATGAATAGGGGTGGCCATTGAAAAGTTCCTTTTTAGGAGTATGAGTCTGACAGACGCACAAAATATGAATAGGAGGTGTCTATTAAAATAACCTTCTCTAGCGAGTCTGACACACACACACACACAAAATAGGAATAGGGGTTAAGTACTGACAAATAGTTCTTTAACAAGTATCAGTGTGTCTAACACACGACGAAGGCAAGGGAGCCGGAAAGAGAATGTGGAAAAAGAGCACATGAGGTAGAAAAAAAAAACAAAACAAACAACAACAACAAAAAACAAGAGCTGACCATTAATGGGACAGGACAGTGTATGTCGCAGCACACAATCTTTGACCGTGAACCCAGGTCATCCGTATTTGCATAATTTGAAAGGTCTATAGTTGAGGTAGATTTGTTGCCAAATTTCAGGTGTGTAGCTATCCTAGTCACCGAGGGATTGGGAATTAACTGTTTTAACGCTTTGTGCCCCAGTATCACGATCCGCTTCTCCGGAAAATTTGTCGATCAGGGGTGACAATCCTCATGATTGTGATACTACACACACACACACACACACACACACACACACACACTCACACACACACAAAATGTCAGCTTAATCGGTATGTAAACTTCTGAGATATCACAGTGCACACACACACACACACACACACACACACACACACACACACACACACAGAGGGCGAATTGAGAGTATGTTGATTCTACGGCTGCGACACACAAAGAAAACAAACTTAGAGAAAGGGAAGCGCGACAGGAAAAAGGAACCCTTAACTTAATGATGATAACGTCTGTGATTTTAGGACCAGAAAGGTCTTTAATTTCTCTTTCAGCGAAACCCCACAGCGGGGAAAGTGTTCGATGGTTTTTGTCAAACTCAGTCGTTACTATGGTTAAATAAATCTTAAACACCACCAACCTCAACCGTTATGTTCATAGTTATAAACGCTGGAGGAACGTCCAAAAGGATATGAGTTGTTTGATGGCAGCTTACTTGCCACATGGGTGTCCATACTCCCGACTTCAAACATTCTTTTAATAAAGTCTTATTTCATCTTCATGCAGATGGAGTATAAAACACAATATAAAGAAAACCCACTGATATGATACATTTTATGTAGTCACTTTGTCCAAAAGGATGCAGGCTACTTCGTAATAATAACAGAAAGTAACATCTGAATGAATTACAAAAACACAACACGCGGAGCTCGCTTTTGAAAACTTTATTGATGAATGCAAGATTTATAGTAGAACCCAGATTTTCAAATCAATATCTTTTAAAATTTTCTTTTTTTAACCTAAATGAAAAAAAGATGGAAAGCAATTCAAAAGCGTTCCCAGTCAAGTTTGATACTATGAAGATCATTGGTCTTTTTTACCCTGACCTTGGCAACATTTATTGAGAAGTAGCGCCATATACCCCTGCATGCGTTTACCAAACTTGATTGAAATCCGCTGAATCGTATATGTGCTGTAGACGCAAAGTTCATTTGATCTTTGTGACTTTGATCTTTGATCATGACAAAATCTAATATCATAGGGTGCTGCGCCATGCTTTTACACATATTCATGCCAGCTTTGATGAAAATCCCTCCATTGATATTTGTGTTAGAAGTCACAATAAACGAACTGACCAACAACACAATTGACAAACCAACCAACCGATCAAAAAAGGTCCAACATCTTTCAGTTTCCTTTCCAATGTTGCCCCTTTCTCCTAGATTTGCTCATACCAAATTTGGTTAAAATGGGTTGAGTTGTTTTTTTTTTCACTAGAGCTTAAAATTTGAAAACAGCCCTCACAACCTTGACCTAGACAAAATCTAATGGAACGCGAAACCCGTCCCATGTTCCCATGCATGTCCACACTAAATTTCATTAAAACCCCTTTACTGTTTTTTTTTTTTTTGCGCTAGCGCATGTGACAGATGGACAAATGACATGGCCTTGGTCTCTAAACTGTTCTCAAACTTTGACTGGGAACACAAATAGGCAAACATGCAGAGGTTAGAATAAATCTGTAACTGACAGTATTAAAAATGACGCAGAAACTAAACTAACATTGCCACAAATATAAATCCGTTTCTGCCTGCTCTGGTATCTGATAATCAAATCACTCTGTGTTGTATATAGCCTAGGAAACAACTCAGGGCCAGTCGTTATCTTAACCCGTCAAAAAAAAATATTAAAAAAAAAAAAAAAACAGAAAAAAAACTGCAATGCGAAACCAAACCTGAAAAATATCTAAAAAGAACTGAATATGGAAACTAAAGCATTGACATCCTTCAGGTAGTTAAGACTAGGTCATGCTGTGGTAACTGATAATAATTGCGCGGTTGAACAGTCAAAGATCTTTGCACATACACACGCACATGTGAATACAATCTGTTCAAAAATGTTTTTAAATTGTACATACACAACAGATTCAAATACTTCAACATTAACTCTTCATGTTTTAAACAAAGCTTGCACGTGTCATCATCAAAAATATTTTAGTAAAATGCAAAAACAAAAAGAAAAACAACCAAGCTGTTTGCTCTGAATAAACGTTTGCTCTCAATAACCAATGGAAATAAAAAAAAGCACACAACTCAATACTAAGAGAAAAAAAATTACAAGCAGCTAAATTTGGACAAAGACTTTTGTCAGTTTAAGCATTTTTTTTTAAGTGACAATGGGAAACAAGCTGTAATTTTGAGGTGAAAAATAAATCAGCACAGGTCGGCATTGTAACTGTAAAAGGATGAGAGGGAATAATTATTACTGTGAGCACTTTTAAACAGTATTCATTGCACAAAAACTTCTTGACAAAGTCATAATCTAAACAGTACAGCAGAGCAAGTGTTTAGTAATATTATTGACTTATAAGCATGTCAAAACCTACATAACGCATTAAAAAAATCTGTATACATGCTATCAATAAAGCATGCACACATAGATCATCAATGAGAAGTTCTGGTTTTATGCTAGCTATGAAGGAACATGGACCAAATTGTTTCATTGATATTTATGAATCAACATTGGTCTTAAGGACCACTTAATGACCAAGTTCCTAATTTTGGGGCGATAGGGGGACAAAAGGTCCACCTATCGACGATACATACGCATGGATCAATGTCTGAAAATCGAATATAAACATTAGCACTAATAATTCAGCTAGGTGAGATCTAGGTATTCACAGTACCAATTCGTTTAGCCATCATGGCTGAGACAAAATCCAATCTATCTTCTTTTTCCTCCACGTTCCAGATTCATTCTTGCTTAATCCAAAATCGATGCGTGCAAACTCATTTCCCAGTTGCCTAAAAAACAAGTTCATACGTACCCGTACACTGTATTTAAACAAATGGTCTAAATAAACATCTTTCAGGACGTTCTTATGGAAATTGTTTTACTTATCAAGCGAGGCTACTTTTTTTTTTTTTTTTTTTTTTTTTTTTTTTTTTTTTTTTTGCGTCCTTCGTAGGTCTGTATAACTGTAAAGTCTCACGAGCCAGACAAAAAAAAAAAAAAAAAAAAAAAAAAAGAAAAAAGAAAAAAGTTCTGCACATGGCACCAGTTTGTCCATCATTCATCGCAGGCCTACTATTATCTAGCTCAGTATGCATGCTTTGCTGGTTTGCTTTTCTCTCTCCATTCGTGGTTGTGACGTCGGAGATGACGTAGACTCTCTCACTGTCGTCATCGTTGTGTTTCCAGCAGGGCCAGACGTTTCAGTCTTGGTTCCTGCGTTGACGTCACTGAGATATGATGTCATCTCTCCTCTGGTGGCATGTTCTGGTTTATTGCCGTCAGAACTGCCTTCGCTTCCCTCTCGTTGAGGCTCTGGATGAGTTGCGCGTTCCTCAGTCTGTGTTCATGTTGAAGAATGCCAGGGTCCGCTACCAGCACGTTGCTGATGAGTGATCTCTCCAGGTTGTTGAGCACGAGACGCGAGAGGCTGTGGCTGCCCCCGCCTCCCTCTCTCCCTCGCTCACCGACCATGTTGCCACAGCTGGTCCCTTGTTCAGAGGAAGGGATTCCGAGTGGCTCGCTTGACCAGCATCAGAGGCGCTGGCAACATCCTGACCTTCAGAGGTCGACGGACGACGCTCCTTCTGGGGTGTGGAGTCTGAAGATGAAGAGTCGCTCTGTTGCGCAGGCTCCGACGTCTCTGTCTGAGATCCCTGGACAGAACTGTCTGAAGACTTTGATTCCTGGTTCTTCTCCCTGACCATTTTGATCACGTTGTCAACGTTACCGCCAGGGTGCATGCTTTGGTGCATGATGAGACCCTCCAGGTCTTCATCACGGAAGGTCATGCCCAGCAGCGGCTTACTTGCCTTGGGAGGCACTTTCTCTGAGGTCACCGCTTGGGGAGTCTGCGCGGTAGGATGACCGGGAAGGACGGCCGTCTGGGCAGAGGGAGCCTCATCCTGGTGATCAGTCCGTGCGCGGGTTTCTTTCTCAGGACCTGAAGACTCGTCTTCCTTGCTCGTGCCGGCGCTGCTCTCAGGAGAATCACCACTACCCGGGGTACCACTGGACCGAGTCCCTGGACCTGCGCTTGCGGAGGCAGAAGAGGATGGAGGATTCTCAGGGATGCTCGGTTTATCCAAAGCCCCAACGATCCGGGTACTGTGGCTTCCGTCCTTCTTCACCTCGTGGATCACCGCTTCGCCCTCGGGGGTGAATGAAATCTTGCCGCGTCGCACGATCGTGGGGTCTGTCTTGACCACTGTCGCTGGGCTGGGGGTCGTTGGAGCTGAGGGGGTATTGCCCTGTGTAGACTCCTGCCCTCCCCCCTGCCTGTTCTGGCTGGTGAAGGCCTTGCTGGTCAGGGTGGAGAACATCCCTGTGTTCTGATGGAGCTTCTCCTGCTGCTCCTTGTTGGTCAGGATGTTCTGCAGCCAGGCCGTGCTGGTACTGACCGGCAGCTTGGGATACACGTCACGGTTCACGCTGACCTCACACCCGTGAGTGGGGAAGGTGATAGTGGCGTAGACCCCTCCCACGGGACTGGAGAAACACCATCTGGTGGAAGGGGAGGCTGTTGGCCGTGAAATAGACCACGACGTCCTGGGGCGCCCTGACGGAAGCCTTGGTGAAGAGTACTCCGACCCCCAGCGTCTTCGCTGTCTCCAAGGTCAAGGGCGGCGCCCCCGGCACGATCTCTGCCAGTGGTGGTGGTGGCGGGGACAGGAAAAAGAAAAGACTTAAAAACAAAAAAAAAAAACAACACAAAAAAAATGAACAAACAGCAAAAAGTAGTCCAGCAGACGTTTTGAATAGTTTTACAGGGAACTGCCTCTACTCTCGCCTCCCGCTCCCCCCCCCCCCCCCCCCCCCTTCCACACACACACACACAATGAAGTGATGCACCGACATTAAACCTTAAGATGGATGAAGAGGAATAAAAAATGAAGAAGAACAAGGGATGCATTAATCCCTCAATAAAGAAACATGGCTCTGCCTACACATGGTATGAAAAACAACGGGGCAAGGAATAGCTCAGTTGGTAGAGCGCCGGACTCGTGACCCTGAGGTTACGGGTTCGAATTTCGGTACAGGGGGATTCTTCCCTCGGAGGTTTTTTTTTTTTTTTTTTTTTAATCCCTCCACTTTCCCCCGCCTGTTTTTTCTTTGCATTTTCTTTTCCTTTTTTCTATCTTCTTAGTTCTTTTTTTTTAGTTTTTTTTTTTAGGCGGACTCTTTCTTTCTTTCTTTTTTTTTTTTTTTTTTTTTTTTTTTTTTTTTCCCAACCTACACATTGAACATTCATGCGTGCATACGCGTGTGCACGAGCGCCCACTAACGCGCACACTCAACACTTCCATTCATGCCCACTTCCAACGTGTATTTGATTTTCTAGCGATGGACAATGGTTTTTTTTTTGGTTTTTTTTTTTTTTTTTTTCCGTTTTTAGTTAATGTATTCCTTTGATTACAGAGGTGTCTGGGTTTTTAATTGCTCTAGTGTATGTTGCAATTTGTTTGCCTGTTTCGTTTTCCCTTCTCACTGATTCCATTCACACACTGCATGCTGTAGACACGTGAAAATGTCAAAAGAGAAGAGTAGAGAGTCCGAAAGGGAGAGAAACAGGGAGAGACGGAAACCAAAGACGGAAAGTAAAGCCACGAAGGGAAGGGGGGAGGGGGGCCAAAGGAAGAGAAAGAAGGGAGTAAAGGCTGAGAAAGAGAAAGGTAGAAAGGGAGAGAGAGTGAAGGGAGAGAGAGTGAGTACGTGAGAGAGAGAGAGAGAGAGAGAGAGAGAGAGAGAGAGAGAGAGGAGAGAGAGAGAGAGGAGAGAGAGTGAGAGAGAGAGAGAGAGAGAGAGAGAGAGAGAGAGAGAGAGAGAGAGAGAGAGAGAGAGAGAGAGAGAGAGAGAGAGAGAGAGAGAGAGAGAGAGAGAGAGAGAGAGAGAGAGAGAGAGAGAGAGAGAGAGAGAGAGAGAGAGAGAGAGAGAGAGAGAGAGAGAGAGAGAGAGAGAAGAGAGAGTCAGAGAGTCACAAAAACACACATTTTTTAAAATTATGTTACAAACATATGTTTCTGTCGAATATTAATGTTGTTTTCAAATATTTGTGTCAGAGACACATAAGCATTTGTTTTCTTAAAATATACTATACACATCTTTCCTATTAAGATCACATGATTTATATTGTTTCTCTGCGACTTTGATAACTCTTGAGTATCAACACCAAAGAGTACTTTGGTAACGTCTAATCTGATGTGAACATCTAGATGCACAAGAATATACTGCTGTACATAGTTCCAAAATGCTAGCACAATAGGGCATTCATAGAAAAAGTGTTCTATAAAATCAACAACATCTATACAGTAAGAGCATTTATAATCTTCTCTAACCTTCATTTTTAAATAACATAATATTTGTTGGATAAATATTGTGAATAATTTTCCAATGCAAAAGTCGCAATCTAACTTCTTTAGTGGCATTGAATGCTAATAACCAAATTTTATCTGTGACATCGAAGTCGAATTTCCTTTTCCAAAAACTACACAACAAGGCTGAGTGTATTTCTTTTCAGACAAAAGATTTCGAAAATCTTTAATAGAGGTTAATAATTTGCCGCAAAATCGCGGAGTGTCTTGAAGGGGGGTTCGGGATAGTTGTAATTCTTTGTTCCTGTGTTTAAGGAGAAAATTTCTAACAGCTACTGAGACCACATTGTATTGTAGTAATCTACCAGGTGAAGGTCCCAGTTTTTCACTAATTTCTTCATATGTCAAAAGGACATTGTCATCTTTTAAAATATCATTAACAACGATCAAATCTGCATTGATCCATTCCTGAAAAAAACAACACCTTCCCCTGGTAGAGTAAATAACTGTTGTTCCACAACATCCCACAAATAACATCAGGTGATTTACAATAATTATTATCCAGCCAGACTGACAACACTGTGCTCCAAAAACTGGATTGTATTTTCTCTAAACCTTTAAAATCTTTACTCAAAACATGTGAGTAAAAAAACAACTATAGTTTTCACCGAAAAAAGTTCGAGCTACAGCTTGCCATTTATAATTACTTTTTTCTACACAAATTTACCACCCACTGTAGCAGACAAGCTGTCTGCAAATCTCTAAATCTATCATTTTCAGTCCACCTTTTTTTAGATCACTACAGAGAACTACCCGCTTGACCTTTTTCAAACGCTTTTAAATTACAATCTTTCTTGCGCCATAGAAAACGATAAAGTATTCTATTCATTTCATTGATCACTGTGTCTGGTACTTTTATTACTTCATAATATAGTTCCATTGGGAAATTAAAAATGTTTTTACTATACATACTTTTCCACTTATACTAAGATTTCGTCTCTCCCATGCTGCAATTAATCTCTTACAGTTATCTATTCTCGTTATCCAGTTCTTTTCAATAGATGATGCGCTTTTTTCATTCCCAAAGAATACACCAAGAATTTTCAATGTATTTGTAAATTTAAAGCCAAAGAAATCTTCATTTCTCTCTCTTATTAGTACCCATCCACATTATTTCAGATTTTTTGTTTTATTAACAACAAGACCCGAAACCATGGAGAATTCATCAAATATAGCTAAAGCTACACGCATATCCTTTTCATCAGTTAGAAACAGAGTAATATCGTCTGCATACAAAGCTATTAGCAGCCTAGTAAAATCATTTTTTCTCCTAATTTATTTGGCACCTTAATTCCTTTTATATTATTACATGAACGTAGTCTAATGGCTAGAAGTTCAACTGCAAGTATGAAGGCTAAAGGTGAAAAAGGACATCCCTGTCTTATACCCGAGTCTGTTGCAAACTTCTCTGATAGCCAACCACAGTAATTAATGCAGCTAAAAGTGTTACTCATTAGCACCGACACCCATTTCACAGAAAATCCTCCCCAAAACCAAAACAACTGAAAGTTCCTAACATATAATCCTTGAGATACAGTCGAACGCGTGGAAATAATCAACCGTAAACAAAAGACCAGGAATATCGTTCTGATTTAGGTAATCTGATACATCATCAATTAGACGTAGCAATGTAGAAACTTGCCGACCTTTCATATAACCGTACTGATCTTCGGCTATAATAGAAGATATTACACAATTTAAAAACGTATTGATAGACACACTTTGCTAACAATTTGTAATCTGTGTTGGTTAATGATATTGGTCTCCAATTCTTCATTTCATTACGCGAAAGATCTTTGCCTTTATGAATTAATGTAATAATTGCTTTTCTTTGTGACTGTGACATGCTTCCAATCTCAAAAGCAGCCGAGAAAGACTTTAACAGGAGTGATTTTAAATGGCTCCAGAACACCTTATAAAACTCTATAGTTAACCCATCTGAGCCTGGACTAGATCCGTTTTTTCATCGCCTTCAGTGCATCTAGACATTCTTCTTCTGTTATGTTTCCTTCACATTCATCTCTTTGTTGATCTGTTAAAGTAGGAATAGTACAAGTTCTCATAAAGGTATGAATCTTTTGCTTAACATCTTCCTTACCTTCAAATTTTGTTTTCTTCTGATAAAGTTTTTTGAAGTATTCTTTTTGTATATTTAAGATTTCTTTTTGGTCATATACTTCAACATTCTGTTCATCTTTAATGCTAGTCATGATCTTAGCATTTGCTCTCGCTTTCTCGAGCCCAAAATCTTAAATCACGTTATAAAAATCTGCATTTATTTGTTCAATTCAGCTTTCAATCCTGAATGTTCACCAATAAACGACTCTGACTGTGAAGGGAATTATTGAAGCTGTTTTGCAAATATTATGCATCAATATCTCCTCTTAAATTATGGGCAAAGCAACATAAAAATGCATGCTGGTCAATTTACAGCTTGGCTTGATAACATAAAGTTGTCTGACCGACATGATTTATACTAAATGAAATCAAACTTCCAATTTGCAAAAAAAACAACAACCAAATAAACAAGCAAGCAAGAAAACAATGCAAAAATGAAGCAAAAGAACCGTTTAAAAAGCACCACACCAATTGCACACCTAGACATCCATCATCTCCGCCCCAAAACACCCAAATCTGGGTAAACTCTGGATAGGTAGACGAAAATAGAAACACCAAATGCAGGTTTAAGTTTCAGAAAAGTGCATATTGTTGATCTGTATATTAAACTGTATCTACCCACCAAATTAGGATGAGATTGCTTTAGAAAAGAAAAATGACTTTTTAATGGTCAAATGCAGTTTTAATTTTCAAAAAAGTACGTATTGTTGATCAGCATGTCAAACTGTATCTACCCACCCACACAATTCGGTTGAGATCGCTTCAGAAATGAAAAAACCGAATTTTAACGGTCAAATGCAGGTTTAACTTTCTGAAAAAGTACGTATTCTTGATCAGCATGTCAAACTGCATCCACCCACAAAATTTGGTTGAAATTGCTTCAGAAATGAAATATTACGGCTCTTTGACAGTTTTCAACAGTCAAATGCAGGTTTCAGCTTCAGAAAAGTGCAGATTGTTAATCAGCATGTCTAACTGCACCTGCCCATAAAATGTGGTTAAAATTAATCAAATACTTTGGCCAGGAGAGCAAATCAATCGGATTTCCTTCTTTAACATTACCAAACTTCTAATAGTTCGAAAAGTTTTCTGGTGAACAAAGTTATAAGTAACAGAGTCAACATCTGGAGCCAGTGCAAAGTCAACATCCAGAGCCAGTGCAATGTCGACATCCAGAGCCAGTGCAATGTCGACATCCAGAGCCAGTGCAAAGTCAACATCCAGAGCCAGTGCAAAGTCAACATCCAGAGCCAGTGCAATGTTGACATTCAGAGCCAGTGCAATGTCAACATCCAGAGCCAGGGCACAGTCGACATCCAGAGCCAGGGCACAGTCAACATCTGGAGCCAGTGCAGAGTCAACATCCAGATCCAGCGCGCAGTCAACATCCAGAGCCAGTGCACTGTCAAAAAAAAACAGCTCGGTACCTGCAAAAAAAAATAAACATGACAATGCAAATTTAAAACAAACAAATATGTAAATGTAAAAAGAAAACAAACGTTATAGAAGATGACCTATCAGTAAGGTCAAAAGTTCTCTGAATAAGGAAAGCAGAAGTGATGGAGACGAAAAGATTTGAAGATTATTAAGAGTAGGTGGGTGTTTTTTTTTTTTTTTTTTTTTTTTTTTTTTTTTTTTCTTGCACTGAAGGATGTGGTCTTGCAAAATCACTTTTATTATATATATATTTCGATGTTGATCTGTGTGTCTGTCTGTGTCTGTCTGTCCCCTATGCACGGCCACAGTTTTCAACTGATCGACACCAAATTTGGTATTAAGATTGCTTGACATCTCCCAAAGGTCATGGGCTGGTCAGCGCAAAGCGCACAGGTGCAGGTCAGCGCGCCTGCGCGCAAGCGTGTATACACTTTAATCATTAATATCTCTGCCATTTCTCAATCGATCAGCACCAAATTTGGCACGGACCTTCCTCGGGGGTGGGGGTGCGCTTTGCGCACCTGAAGGGCGGGCATGAATCGCGTGAGTGCGCGTCAGCGCGCCCACGCTCAAGCGCCAGAGAAGGGCAAACGCAAAGCGCGCAGGGAGGCCAAGCGCGAAGCGCGCGGGTGTGCGTCAGTGCGCCCGCGCGTACCGGGCAATATGGCAGGCGGGCAGGAAAACCCGGGCAACGCTGGGCGGGCAGCTAGTATATATATATATATATATATATATATATATATATATATATATATATATATATAAAGAATTTTTTGAGCATTTAGTTTTGAAAGCATTTAATTTAAATCTACATATGAGACTTACTGGTAATAGATTTCTGTCCATGGTAATTCTGCTGTTACTAGTATTATAAGATAATTGCTTTAACTTTATAATGAAAGTTAAGTTTCACTATGCGTTCGATTGCAAGTATTAATGAATCAGACCACAGATATTGTCTTACCATACTTTTTATTTCACGTAAAGATAACTTTGCGTTTATGATATGAACTGATTTATCTGGAAAGTCCTATGCTGATTTAGCTAGTTTATCCACTATCTCACTGAAATACAAACCACAATGGGATGGAACCCACATGAAAGTTATTTGTGTAACTCTCAGATGTAATATGCGTTATCATATGCACAATTTCAATAATTATGTCAGATCTTGCTCTCAGTTCGAAAGACTTGATTGCATTACGGATAATATTGCTCCTCGTCCTATAATTTGTAGCATTCCACCTTTAGAGTCAGGTTGGCCTAGTGGTTAGAGCACTAGCTTACCAATCAGGAAACCAATCAGGAAACCTAGGTTCAAAACCCACACTCGGAAGAAAATGTTGTTCTATACTCTCTCCAGTCCACCCAGCTGAAAATGGGTACCTGACCCTCTTCAGGGTTGAGGAAGGCAAAGGCAGCGAGAGAGAGGATGGGGCCCGCCCTCATCATGCTGGCCCGAGAGTAGTGGAAATTCCAACTTTCCACTCCCCTACGGCCGAAATGGTTACGGGACTACCTTTACCGTTTTTACCACCTTGGAAGCTAAAAAGAGCCCATTTTGATATAGATCATACAAAGATGTCTAGGCAAACTAACATCAAATCTTCAAATTAGCAATGTACTTTCACACTTAAAGGCAAATTACTCAGAATATTTTAAAGTATATACTGATGGTTCAGTAAACGAAATGGTGCTGCTGGGGCAGCTTTTTATGCCACATTTAAAAGTAGAACAGTCGTTTTATTTCTAAGGCAAAAATAGATCAATTTTTTACTGCAAGTGTTATCTGCAATTTGTATGGCCCTTGATTATCTCAGAAATGTTCAAACAGATTTGAATGTTTTTCTTCTGTGTTGATTCCAAATCTATTCTTTATGCAACAGCATATACTTTTCATACATTAGCCTCCTTGATCACAGAAAAATTTGCAATGAGGGGTCCAGTCTTCCCACAGATCCTGGCGTGTAAAGGGTATACAATATTTGGTCATCATCGTTATGATCCATGACATTATGTAGCATGTTTAATTCTAAATGTAGTAGTACCACTAGTATCAGTAAATTTTTGCCTGGAAAGTGAAGATACAGGTTCTGCTCAACAATCCTGATAAAATTTTATTACAAGAAATGCACAGAAGATCATGGGCACATCTTAAAGCCCATTCTAAAACCTGAAAGGAGGAGGGATATGCAGCCAAGTGCAAAAATGTCCAGTTCAGGTCGATATACCAGTGCCTCTATTGTTCAATGAAGACTAGCTTCATGGTTGGAGAAACAGTCTCTCCAAGTCCAATTGGATATCATATCATAACCTGTCTGCAGCTGCTATTTGTAATTAGTGTGAGGTTTGCTTGTGTATGCGTGTTTGTGTGCATGCTCATACATGTGTGTGAGAGAAAGAGAGTGAGTGTGTGGCTGTGCATGGTCATTGTGTGTCGGGGGAGGGTCAGGCTGTGCATGGTCATTGCCAGTGTGTGTGTGTGTGTGTGTGTGTGTGTGTGTGTGTGTGTGTGTGTGTGTGTGTGTGTGTGTGTGTGTGTGTGTGTTGCACGCTCAAGCATGCCAGAGAGTGAGAGAGAGAGAGAGAGATTGTGTGAATGTGTGTGCATGATTCATGTTAAAAATTAGTGCTAAATGAAAGTATAAAACTCTATAACATGATTTTCTCAAAAGTAGATCACTTAGGAACTCAAATGGATGTAGCTCAAAACTAATAAAAAGATTGAATTTTTTTATTTTTTTTTTTTTTTTTTTTTTTTTATTTATTTTATTTTTTTTTGGGGGGGTGTATTATATTTTGTATAATCTCTTCTTTCAAGTGGCACTTTTCACTTAGTTTTGAATGTTTGACCCTTATTATTTATGATTTTTGTGTGCATTCACAAATGATGTCTGCTCAAATCTGCATGAGTCAAAATGCTGATACAAACTTTAGAAATCCAGCCACCTGCACACTGAATTACTTTAACGAACTGATTAACTTAGCACATGTCTGTCACACCACACACTAGCAAAGACTACAAAAACTGTCTCCAAGGGTGGTAAAGGACTGCTCAAAGGGCAGGTGAAGTGCTTCTCTGGGTCCTCCCAGCACCTTCGGGTGTTTCTTTTTCTTCAGCACATGTCTGTCACACCAAACACTACAAAAGACTACAAAAACTATCTCTGTTCACATGAATATAGTAAATCTTTAAAAAAAAATAAAGAGAGAGAGAGAGAGAGAGAGAGAGAGAGAGAGAGAGAGAGAGAGCGTGGGCAGAGGGGGTGTCCACACCTACTGACAAAAAAAAAATCGCACAACACTTCTCTTTCTACTACCTTTCTTGTGTTAGAACTAGAAGTGTGACTAAGTTAAAACAAACAAAAAAAGAACAAGAGAGAAGGGAATAGTGATAATGGCAAGTACACATAATTGTTGCTATAAGACTTGGTATTAACCATTAAAATGAATATAGAATGAGAGTAAGTATGACATGAAAAATGCTAGTGTATTGATTGTACACAGCAAATCTTGAAATGACTATGTAATAAATATAATCTTTTTGAAAAAAAAAAGTCAAATTAGAGCTACTTGTCATGTAAAATCCCCTCCCCCCCACCCCGTGCACATGTATGCACATACACACGCACGTATTGCCACACACACACGCGCACACACACACACACACACACACACACACACACACACACACACACACACACACACACACACACTTTTAACTTAAAAAGCCCAAACATATTTTGAACATGCTTTTTTAAGCAGCGAGCCAAACGGTCTGGGTGATAGTTAATATGAAATCAGTCAGGTGGTTCTCAGTGATTACTATAAACTCATCTTAATAGGTTACTTACCTTTCCCTTAAAAGTTTGAACACCTCTGCAAATTTGCAGGGAGGCCATCTCAAATTAACAGAAAAAAAAAACATGTAAGTACATATCAAAGTCTCGAATCTTTGCTTGCTCTCATTATTATATTTTTGAATGGACATACACTTGAGTACATAGCAGTGGATTTACCAGTAATCATCGCTTATCCTACTAAGAATTAATTATGGTTCAGTGGAATGTGCGAGTATAATAGTGGCAGGGGATCTGTGCATGTATTTATGAGTGTGAGCTGGTGATAATTGTTTATATCATATATTTTTTTCTGTCGAAGTAATTATTATTGAGTATTTTAAATTTTGACACACTCGAAGATTTGGGGGGAAGGGTGTGTGTCTGCTAACTTAATAACTAAAGGAGTAACTATTGTTAGAGTCAGTTGGCAACAAAACTAAAACTTTATCATCAACTTGGAAACGACGTTCCCTGGCTTTCTTGTCAAAGTACTTTTTACCCTTCAAAGCGGAATCAGCAGAATTCTTCATGGCTAACTTACATGAGTCAGCAATGACATTCTTGAGTTCAAACAAGTACGTATAAAGAGGTTTGGCCTCAACATCCTGAGCATCTGACCGAGTCCACGACTCCTGTAGTAAAGCAACAGGACCACGAACCTGCCAACCAAACAGCAACTGAAAGGGAGAGAAACCTGTACTTTCAGAGGGCAACTCTCTGCAGGCAAACAACAGTGCAGGCAAATATCGATGTCACGCCTTTGGGTGTGTGCGGACAATCTTTTTCAACATCGATTTTCAAAGTGCCATGAAATCTCTCAACATGCCCATTTGCCTGTGGATGATACGGCGATGTACGTATGCCCTTTGCACCACACACAAAGCATGAAACTGTTTCAAAAGATCAGAATTGAACTGTGTACCCTGATCAGACAGAATCTCCTTGGGGAAACCTAAACGAGAAAAGATTCCCAACAATGTTTCTGCCACAGCAACAGAGGAGATATCCTTCAAATGGGACAGCCTCTGGAAAATGGGTAGCAATGTCAATCATGGTCAAGATGTAACGATGACCTTGTTCCGAAGGAGGAGACAGTGGGCCAACAAGATCAACAGCCACACGATCAATGGAGTACTGATGATTGGAACAGACGCAAGGGGTACTGGACAAACTCTACCCTTTGATACTGTCTTCTGACACACATCACAGGAAGCAACATACTTCGCTACATCCACAGTCACTCCAGGCCAGAAGAACTTGTTAAGGATTCTAGACAGAGTACGCCGAGAACCACAATGACCTGACAAAATCAGATCATGCGCCACAGATAACACTGTAGGTCGAAGTTCAACAGGAACAACAACCTGATCAAAAAGAAATATCATTTTTGACAAAATGCCTGTACAGAACCTCATCAGACTCATAGTAGTAAAAGGCAGTTTTACCTAACCTCTTCACCTCACCAGAAGATGCTGACTGGAAAGCGCGACTTCAATGACGCATCATCCTTCTGTTTCTGAACAAGGTCAGAACGGGAAAAATGTTCAGATCATCAGGGATCTGACACAAAGGCTTTTTGTCCACAACATGCTTAGCTCTAGCCCTGGTTACGACGGCTAAAGAGAAAGGTTCACCACATACATCACTAAACTCACCACTCACAGAAACTCCAGGTACATTACCCACAATGAGATCTGCAACAGGGCTATCCAAGACACAACAAGTCAAATCTCCCACAAAATACGGACAACTGACTGAAACTGTAGCCAGTGGAAACTCATCCACACGACCACCAAAAGAAACACACTTCACTGTGGTTCCTAACATCTGACTGTCAGAAACTAACCGCTTGCGAACGCCACAGATAGTAGCACCAGTATCACGCAGAACAGAACTCAAAGTGCCATTCACAGATCCAGACTCCAAATCTAATTTGCCTGTGAACTCACCAGCAGCTAGAAAAGCAAAAGGAGTATCAAGAACGGAAAAACAAGCACTGGACTGTTTGCTGTCAGCTGACTTTTTGACAACAGTGGAGTTACTAACCACAAAAGGACATTCATCTGGGTGGCTAAGGGTGCAAATTCTACAAGGGTTTCTACCTGACTTCCATGGACACCTAGCAGCTACATGTCCTGTCATTTTACACAAAAAACACACAACACTTGCAAACTGATCAGAAGCACTTTCTGAGGAACTCTTACTGCCAGAGGTATGACGGGCGCCACGATCACGATAACGGCTACCGCCAAAGTTATTTCCACGACCAGCTGAGTAACCAAAGCTCTGATGACCACAATAATAGCTACCATCAAAGTTACTTCCACGATCAGCTCTCTTTCAAAAGCTCGTAAGATACAACATTATTTTCAGCGAAACTGTGATACAGAGTTTTTAAAGCGGAACCCTCAAGTAAAGCAGAAAGGTATGTGACCCACAAATCCTCTGACCAACCTAAGGAACGAGCATGGGTTTCAAAACGAAACAAGTAACTGTCTATATCATCAGTTCTTTCTCTTTAAAAGGGGGCAACTTAGGAAACGTAGGGCGAGGGGCGTTAAACCTGGGAAAACTAGAACCCTGACTCTCACTGTCCTGTCCTGAGACCGCCCTCTGCTGAGAAGTAACTTGAAACTGTATTCTTTTAGTTTCCTCTATCTCTTGCATTCTTTTTGTTCCTCCTCTTCTCTTGCATTCTTTTTTTGTTTCCTTTTGCATTCTTTTTGTTTCCTGCATTTGTACCTCCTTCAACTGAAATTCTTTAATCCTAATTCTTTCTTCTCTTTCTATGTCTTGGGCAATACATTTGTCAACATAGTCCAGCAGAGACTGTCCCTCCAGACCACATACCTTACCTCGTTGTAAATATTTAGCGAAAACTTTGTCCTCGTCCATAGAGGACACAACAGGACTTTCTTCCTTAGCCTTTTGTGCCATTATGAAAATATGAAACAATGTCCTGTCAAGCCCGATACACACACTATTGGATCAAATACAAACAATTGCTATCACAAGCAAGAAAGGTTTGAAACCCTTGTCCACTAAAATATATGAATTCCAACGAGGAATCTTTTTTTTTTCAAACAAACATTAACGACAATCACTCTTAAAAAGACTAAGTATTATCAAACCAACCAACAAAAAATATAGTGATAAACAATGAAACAGAAATTCAGGTATATGGGGAGAAAGACAAACACAATCGGTAATCAATGCCCCAAAAATCAGCAATAAGTATAAATCAGGCAATGACATGAGAATAATAACGAATATAATCAAGGTATTGTTTTTCTCTTTCTATTTTTTTCACACACTAAACATTCGAAATGAAAAACAAATAATATATATATATATATATATATTATATTTTTTTTTTTTTTTTTTTTTTTTTTTTTTTAACTGGTTCAGGGCAGCCACTCACACACACTCACTCATCAAAGAGAAAAGAACCCTAAGAATGCTGAAGAAGCAACACAATCCCCAAGTAAAGATAGGAACAGAAATAATCAGAGAGATATAACGGAAGGTAATAAAATTAAAGCCCACAAAGGAAGGAAGAACTAGGAACTAGGCCTCGTATCTCCAGAAACTATACAGAAGGAGATACCCCGTTACGCTGGAGACGGGAAAGAAAGTAGACACAATCATACAACAAAACAATACAACACAACTCAATTGTTCCAAAGGAAAGTCTGTGAACGTGATCTATCCTTTTTAACTGGGGACAATTATAAGGGCACAAAAAACAAATGCTACCACTAAGGTAATTTTGAATTTAGTAGCAAAAGAAATTCAATTTCGGGGTCACCAGATGTTACGGATGGTGTGCGGTGCGTGTTTTGCTGTCTGACTCTCGCTCTCAAAAGTTTGGATGCATGTAATAATTATTCCCTACACACACCCCACACCATACGCACATGGATAGCCAGGCAACACACGAGAGTTTTTTTTTTTTATAATTATGCTGCCTGAACCATCAAAATATACATTCATGTGAATTGGTAAATCATCAATACATATCACTACATAGTATATAGATCAAGATATCAATACACAGGAACTTCAATCATCCAATATCAGCATATCATATTACAGATCTTGATATCACTCACAGATCTCGCCGGCGCCGTCCACAGTGTCTCGCACATATAGTCAATGCACTCGGTTCCACAGCACTTTTGAAGCCACAGTCTACAGCACTAAAATAAGATGAAGAAGGATAACCAAGGTCCCCACACGGTAAACACAGCCGTTCACAAACACAAGCGATGAAAGAAAAAGAAGCAGAGTCTCACACAACAAGCACAATAAATCACGTGAACTATATCATAAGAACCCCAGATTCACAGGACACAGTAATCCATAGCAGAAGAACCGCAGATTTCACAGCACAGCAATCCTTAGAAGAAGAACCGCAGATTCACAAAGCACAGTAATCCACTGAAGAAGAATCGCAGATTCACAAGGCACAACAATCAATACTGAATCCCGGCAGAACACTTTTTTCAGCAAAATCCCATAGAACACAATAAACTTCGATTCGACGTGTAGTTGATCTAAAACAAAAATTAATTAACTTCTCCGTGTATTGATATTACAATGTTCACATCAATAAACTCAGCCCACCGACACACATGAGGTGGTACAATTAGCGCACATAAATTTTCTTGCAGGAGTTTTAAGTCTTTCTCGGCGACACAGCCTTCACAACAATTTTATAAACAAATAAATTTTCCTGGTACATATTTCACTGGTACCGTCATCAGAAGTATCGCACATACACATTAAAGCCTCGGCCGTTAGTTCTTGCTCTCTCTCTCTCGTCAGTATTATTATTTTCGTCATGCACTTACCTATTTTACCCTGACGTCATAATACTTTTTTTTTTTTTTTTTTTTTTTACGTTGACGTCACAATTTGGCTGCCTGGTTGATCAGCTCCAAATTTGAAATATCAAGGGATATTTTCAGAACATACCAAAAGAATAGGTAGAAAAATCATCAGTGCGTCGCGACCAAGTTTGGTAGTGGGGTTCGGCGAGGTCACTAGGTCACTAGATCTAGGTCACTTTCGACTGCCTCCCTTCACGGATGGCGTGGATTTCAAAAGCTTATTTTCTTCACAAAACATGCACCATCCAAACCTTTTTAATAAATAAGCATACAAAAAGAACCTTCTAAAAAGATTCTATTCATCTTATAGCAGTACTGAAACTTCCAATAGCCCGTGTTCTCCACCTTGGCATACAAAGGGGAGCTTCAGTCGACGTGACTCTTTTAGCATGCAACTCGAGCAATTTCAGTACTGTCTTGCATGAATTTTTTTTTTCAAATAAATTGCTTAGTTTTTCGTCAGATATATCCCATGTTTTCGCGTTTAAAAACTCTTCATATTCGGTTGTG
>JADBJO010008616.1:0-29573 GCA_016801955.1 Conus betulinus
GCATATCTCTATTTTATGCCATGGGGTGGACCAATACAATGAACCAGATTCTGCTGACAAATTTTCCTCAGGAAATGGAAATCAACTCTGAGCAGGAATACAGACAGATCTGTTCTTTCAAACAGACTTTCATGGTCCCTATATGCCACTAACAAAGGGCTTCATAGTCACGCTTAATAAATAACTATTTTTTTAATTCTACTTTTCTGTCCAGCATCCTGTACTTTTTTCCTCAAAATTTTCTAAACAGGGTTCCTACAGACTTGCAAGAACAAAATTCAAGGAGTTTTCAAGGGCGTTTTGGTTTTCATTTCAAGGCAAGAGGTGGCACGAAAATTAAACCATTATTGTTTTCAAACTTCTTTCTTTTTTATTGTTTATGTTAAAAAAAAAAAATATGGAAAAATGTATTTGGGCGATTTCAAAGCTCTTGTGTGATTTGGGGACTACACTAAACTGCTTTTTTTTTTCAATAATTTTTTTCCATATGGTGGCCATCCGGCTTCGCGTTTCAGTGCTTTTGAATTATTCCAATAGATATAGCAAATAGTACGTGCTGTTTCGACTTACAGATAATATAATTGCAAGCAGAAATCATTTCTGATCAAAAGAAAAAAAATTACCAGCCGCTGTGGCAAAGTGGTTAGCATCGCGGACTCCCGGCTGGGAGGGTCGTGGGTTCGAATCCCATCAGAAGTCATGATGGGTTTTTCTGCCCCCGACCGGCTCCTACCCAGAGTTGAGTTTGCTGCGGGGCTCAGTTGGGAAGGCTGGGACCACACAGTGAGTTTCATCCACTTAATGGATGCGTTTCTGAGAGTGTTGCTCAAATTTCCTGACCAACACTGCAGGTGTCTGTATCTCTCTCGGGCCTGGTTGACGCCGGGATATATTATGAAAGGAAGCGTAGAGTACAGCCCTGTCATGTAGTCTCAGACCGAAATGGAAATCCGTAGCATCATCTTAATCATCCTCATTCTCATCGATCAGCATAAAAAAAAAAAGTCTCAAATTCTGTGGCCCTTCATGCCCTACTCTCATGGTGACCTCAATTTCGATGTCCTCTCCACGTCTGTGGCTTTGGTTTGGTTCCGTCGGGGGTCACCGGTATCGGCGGTAGTCCCATGGGGGCTGTCGTTGGAGGACGTGGTGGCGCCCTCCGGAGGGAGAGCTCACTCACGCCGGCTCCGCGACTAAGCAATTATTGTCGTCAGTAGGGGGCTTAGTAGGTGGTGTCCTGCGTATGTTAGATCAGAACAGGCGCCACTGAACACCACTGAAGTGACTCGGCAGCAGTGCAAGTGTCTCCTCCGGTGGGTTTGCCTCTTGACGACTTGACATTGACTGCTCCCTGTGGACTGCCGGTGCCGGGGGGCGGGGCCGACGGGGCTGACTGGGCTTTGGCTGTGGACGGGGGGTGTCGAAATGAGCGGCGTGGGTGCACTGCCTCTGAGGTGGGGCAGAGGTTGGGACAGCAAAAAAAAAAAAAAAAAAAAAAAAAAAAAAAAAAAAAAAAAACCAAGCTAAAGCTAAAGTCTGGATACCCAGAGATACTGTAATCCTTGCACATCAACCATTGTTGAAAAAAGTGACTTTGAGAGAACAGCGTTTGAAAATAAAGTCCTTTTTTTTACTAAAAAAAAAAAAAAAAAAAAAAAAAAAAAAGTGAAAATAGACAAAATGAACACCACAGATGGTTTCAACAGACTGTCTGGAGCGCAAAAAAACAACGTAAAACCCACAACACGATTTTTGAAAGAAAATGGTCAATTTTCGTGCCACCTCTCCCTTTAAGGCTACACTACTTGTGTAAAAATTGAAAAAAGAAATGGCAGTTTGATTTTTCTGCGTTCAGGTTGATGAAAGAAAAATTATCGTAAATTTTTACAAACATTGTCGCGATCATGGACTGTCGTCAACGATTTGACCAAGGGAGATAATTTGCAACTTCATCAATTTTGATGAAGTTACAAATCATCTCCCTTAATAAAAAACCGGAGACGATCCAGAATCACGACTGTATGTGTAAAAATTTGTTTTTAGATAGTTTTGGAGCTGATGGCTTGATTTTCAAAGGTTTTCAAGGAGGGTCTGGTCAACAGAACCACATTTTATTGATTTTCAAAGGTTTTCAAGGTCTTGAAATTCCCTGTCAGAATTCAAAGAGTTTCAAGGAGCATATGAACCCTGTGTAAAATACTGCAGAGTCACTGTGTTTATGACGGAGAAATTGTTGGCTTGCAGTGCTTTTTACTTCACTTCTTACCAGTTCAGCATTTCATTTGTCATTGTTGTTAAAGGACAAAATACTCTAAACCACAACACCGACGACAAGCCACCACATAACATGTACGAGCAAGCAGAAGTACAAGGAATGTGTCGGAGAGAATGACAACAAAGTGCATGGGACACTTGATCAAGGAAGGACAACTCTCACCAATAAGATTAGGATCAGCTCCCCCGGCTTATGAAGAAGCTGAGCAGGATCTCTGTCCACCTGCCCTTTCTGAGGCACTGATGCAGCAACACATTCGACCCTTTGACGGGACTGTTGAGGTCGGAGCCTGCCGCTATCAAAGTCTCGACGACGTCCATTGCCGCAACCTTTGACCGCTGAATAACATGAACACAAAGACTTCCTCTCATTACCTACAGAGCCTGCAATTGCTAAGGCAAAAAAAAAAAAAAAAAGGGGGGGGGGAATTTCTAGGAAGGTCTGGGGACATGCTTCCCCCGAAAAATTTTGAAAATCAAAACTAAAATCTGTGCGATCTAAGGCATTCTGGAGGCAAATTTAAAGGAATCTAGCACGCTACAATTCATAAGGAATATCAATCTCAAAACATTTACTGAAAAGGCTATAAACTGTACAAGCCGACACAATGAAAACAAAGCCAAACAAGGACAGAAGCTCATACTGCCCAGACACAAACATACCCTTTTTCTCTTTTTCCTAAACCCCATCAATTCAATTTTCATTCAAGGGAAGAATTTAATCAAGCCCAAAATATGCACTGAAAAGGCTAATTGTACAAACACAAGGAAAAGTAAGCAAAACATAGGCAGAAAACTCATGCTTCCTGGAGCGCAAACATCTAAAATCCACCACACCCACACAGCAAAGAATTCAACCACAGAACAAATCCTATGAAAACCGAAGCTGGGAATGAAAGCTGTGCACAGCTTGGTTAGAGTTATCAAAAAAAAAAAAAAAAAAAAGAAAGAAAAAGAAAAAACACACACACACACACACACTAAAAACAAACATGCAATTTTACATTTGAATCGAGTTTAGAATTACTGAAGGCTAAAAACAAAAGAAAATGGCTTCAGGTCCAGGGGCTGGTATGGCTGGGCCCTCTGAGGGGTTCTGGGCAAGGCCCCCCACTGGAGGGCTATTGTGCATGCAATTAATAATGAATTATACTCCCCTGTAGCAGGAAATTCAACTTGCGATAAGCAAATAATGGCGCCTGAATCTAAAATCTAAAATCTTTGTTCCGTTTTTGTTTCTGTTGTGTGCCACAGACACCTATATAAAGAAAAACTGGTACAAGAGTATGGAATTGTTCACTATGTATGGCAATTATTGGATAATGCAGACAAAAGTAAAACAAGCTCATTCTCCTCTAGTTGTATATGTAGTGTGTGTTTGAGAAAGAGAGAGAGTGAGTTACCTTCAAGTGTTGCACTTTTTTTTTTTTTTTTTTTTTTTTTTAATTCTTGTCTTGTTTTCAGGTATTTTGATTGACAATTTATCTACTCTTCATCAATCTTTCATTTTCTTTCTTTCTTTTCTTTTTTTTTCTCAATATATTGCTCAAAATACTGGTGGATAAAAATCATTTTGTGCACCCACTCAATTTTGTGTGTGTGTGTGTGTGTGTGTGCGACAATGAAATTCTAGTAAAATTTGGAGAATCTGTCACCCGAATCCAATTCAGAATTTCACATTGCCTATGAACATGAAACAGAACCTGTGTGTTGTATCAAATACTTTTTCAACTCTTCATTTGTAGTAGTATTTTCCAGTTTTCTTCTCTCTTTGAAAATTCTGTCAATCCTCCCCTCTTGATATGATATGACTGATATGAATCTCCTTTATCATCTCAGAAAATGATAAATCAAATTGCTTTACTTTTGCCTCTCTATTGTCTTTCCTTTCAATATGCAAAATGTCCACGAGGGCATCACTGACATCTGAGTTGGTCGTGCCGAAGACTTGGATGATCAGGGGCAGTGACGAGCTGGACGTCAGACATGTCCATCTCTGCCCTTGCTGACACCAAGTCTTTGACGACTACGTTGTCCGGGGGAAGTGCGGCTGGCTGTGGAAACCTTCCACCGTTTCTTTCCAACATCTCCATGAGTGACAGCCTTCTCACTTCCCCTTCGGTGGCCACTCTGATGGCCTCGGTCAGGGCAGTGCCGTCCTGGCAGTGTGCTGCGTTGATCTCTGCCCCGGCAGACAGCAAGTATTCCACGGCGGAGTTGTCCAGGGCGACGTGCAGCCAGCTGTGGAAACAGAAGGATCACAATCTCATGATTCACAATCCAGCTGGTGATACTGTGATGGAGTTCTATGGTCGTCGTCGTGGGCCCTTTCACTTACCTCGTCATAATGCCAGCAAAGTTCAGTTGGTGGTGTGTTACAAAGCATTCACTCTATCAGACATGCATATCCCAAAATTTGCTTTCAGGGACATACAGACAGAAATCAGGGACAAGTCCGTAAAATCAGGGACAAAACTGTGTCAAGATAGATGAAACTCCTTTCCTCCCTTGTAGACAAGGCCACTTTTCTGAGAATTCTTTTTTGAAGACACAACCTCGCTTCATGGTCATTTTCTTCTTCTTTTTCACTCCTTTCTGACCCATCCGAAGAGTCAGAATCCGACTCTGTGTTGACATCATGTCTCCTCTTCAACGGCATGTTCCGACTTGAAAATGAAAGCAAGTTTTTTTTTTCGTTTGTTTGTTTTTCGCGCGCACGCACATTACGTCTACGCACTCTAGCAGACGATATGCTTGGCTCAGTTTTGTGCAACACGATAAGAACAGCTTTTTAACTCCTGATTTTTTCCCCCGGGACGCCCGAATTTTTTTTTTCCCGGGACATGTGTTGCAAATCCGGGATTTTCGGGACAGTGCCTTCTAAAATCAACTTTCCAGGACAAATCCTGGATGCTCAGGGATGGTAGGCATGCCTGTTCTATACAAATAACTGGCCACTATGGATGAGAAGGGGGAGTACGAGGGACAGGAGGTGGGTTGGAGGTTGTGGCAAGAGGATCAGAACACACACCTTGCCCAACCTAATTCCAAAATCTTACCCCCCTAAAAGCTGACAGCATCTTCAAAAGAATATTCAACACTAATAAGTATCAAAGGGCAAAACAAATCCTCCCCCACAAATCCTTCAATAAGCATGTCGTTAGTGAACTTTTTACAACCTGTGGTTTATATACCCAATCCCCTGCTCCTCCAAACAGCTTTTTTTTTCTCTCTCTCTCTCTTCTTTGTGCAAGTGCTATTCATCATAGCAATTTAGGGTACTATCTAGCCCCCATCCTCCTCCTTCTGCTCCCAATCTCCACTTCTTCGCAAGCAGTCACTTCGCAGCCTAGAAAGAATATATATGCATCCTCATGAAAGGGATGATATATCTTACGACCAAAGTTACAGGTGCTGTTCATTAGGAGGGAGTAAGAGTAGCTCTAAACATAATGGACCCAGCTAAACCACATCACTTAAAAGAGAACATAAGCTGTGAGCTGCTGAATACAGGTAGCAGGTAACTCAGACATGTAGGATGTGCAGTGTGCAAACAAAGAATGTGTGCACGTTTCCACACGTGGTTCACACCCACACCCACATTCCCTCCCTCTCTCTCTCACACACACATTCTTTCTCTCTCTGTCTCTCTCTCTCTCACACACACACATTCTCTCTCTCTCTCTCACACACACACACACACACACACACATTCTCTCTCTCTCTCTCTCTCTCTCTCTCTCTCACACATACACACACACTCACGTGAAGAGCTGTCACTCCTTGCAAATCCCTCGCATTGACATCAGCTCCCTGCACCACCAGAGCTTTCATCGCCGGTACCAACTGTTTCTCCTTGTCTGCCAACAGCCAAAGAGAGACATGAAACTACCCAATCAGCTGACAGTGCTTGGAGAATATAGTTCTAAATCTGTCCGACGCATGTACCCACTTCAGTTTCAAGAGTAAGTTCTTAACGGTCCAGTGACAGCTGCCCAACTCTGGTTACTTTGTGAATTCTGTTCTGACATGTACAAATGAGCAGATTATGTTTACACTGCTGTTCTTAAACAGTCCAACCAGCAAATAACTGTTCTGAAGCACAAACAAGTTCAATGAGTAGTTCAAGCAACAGATGATTGTGAGTGTGGTTCAAAAACTAAGAAGCAAAAATACTTTGAGAATGTGGCTCCATAGCAAAAGAGGAATTTCCATAGAAAGGGGATACAATTTATACAGAGTGAGAAAAATATTGTTTACCGACAGCCTTCAGCAGCAAATAATGTGGCTAGAAATCTATGTTTTTGCAAGAGTCTTCAAATCGAATCTCTTTGCCATATCTCGTTTTGTCTGACATGTGACCTGTGCCTGCCCCTTCATCATGCAAATGAGAGGTAAAGATCAATTACTTTCCAGCCAACTAGAGGTAAATCTCAATTACTTTCCAAACCGACTAGAGGTAAACATCAATTACTTTCCAGCCAACTAGAAAACATGTTTTGGGGAAGAAGGGCAAAAAGAAAATTTACAAAATCAAAATATAAGACCAGAAACTTACGCTTTGCCACCAGCAAATGCCAACAGCGGGGTCATTCCATTGATGTCCACATCATTCGGATTTGCACCAAAATGGGAGCAGCATTTTTTATTCCCTCCAGAGAGCACCTAACTGCCACCATGAACAACGAACTGCGGTGCTGACTCCCCGTCTTGTTGTTGACAATGGTGGCCGCCTTGTCGCCTGCGTGCTGCAGCAAGGCAGTGGCAGTATCATAAAACTCCGCACGCAGGCAATAGTTCAGCGGAGTCTCTCCCCACTTGTCGGGGATGTCTGGCATGGCGCCCGCTTCAAGAAGAGCCCTGTGCAAGACACACAACAGGTCAACAGTACAACTTTTGACAGCGACTTGCTGGGTTGCTTTGTACAGAGATTTGTCTTTTAACTTGCAACAGTTTCTGAGTTTTTCACGCCTTCCGAGCAACACTTTAAGTGAGATATTACTATGTGCAGACTAGTCCATATAATATGCTAGCACTTATGCAACAATACCAAAAATTTATCAAATAATTTTTTTTTTGGTAAATGGTAAACGTGTTTGTTTCGGTTTGTTGCAGTTAATCACTGCTTTAGCACAAAAGATACACTTTTATACATGACAACTATCATAAAAAAAAACATCACCACACTGGTGATCAGAAATCAAGCAAAAACACTGCAGGGAAACCAGCCGCTGTGGCGAAGTGGTTAGCGTCGCGGACTCCCGGCTGGGAGGTCGTTGGTTCGAATCCCATCAGAAAGTCATGTGGGTTTTTCTGCCCCGACCGGCTCCTACCCAGAGTTCAGTTTGCTGCGGACTCAGTTGGGAAGACTGGGGACCACACAGTCGAGTTTCATCCACTTAATGGATGCGTTTCTGAGAGTGTTGCTCAAAATTTCCTGACCAACACTGCAGGTGTCTGTATCTCTCGGGCCTGGTTGATGCCGGGATATATTATGAGAGGAAGTGTGTAGAGTATAGCCTGTCATGTAGTCTCAGACCAAAATGGAAATCCGTAGCATCATCATAATCATCCTCATTGTCATCGATCAGCATCAAAAAAAAAAAAGTCTCAAATTCTGTGGCCCTTCATGCCCTGCTCTCATGGTGACCTCAGTTTCGATGTCCTCTCCACATCTGTGGCCTTGGTTTGGTTCGTCGGGGTCACCGGTATCGGCTAGCCCATGGGGGCTGTCGTTCGACGGACGTGGTGGCGCCCTCGGGGGGGAGAGCTCACTCACGCCGGCTCCACGACGACTAAGCAATTATTGTCGTCAGTAGGGGGCTTAGTAGGTGGTGTCCTGCGTATGTTAGATCAGAAAACAGGCGCCACTGAACACCACTGAAGTGACTCGGCAGCAATGCAGTGTCTCCTCCGGTGGGTTGCCTCTTGACGACTTGACATTGACTACTGCCTGTGGATTGCCCGGTGCCGGGTGCTGCGGCGGGGCCGGCGGGGCACAGACCGGGCCGTGGGTGTGGACAGGATGTCGGAATGAGCGGCGTGGGTGTACTGCCTCTGAGGTGGCGCAGAGGTTGGGACAGCAAAAAAAAAAACACAAAAAAACAACAACAAAAAAAAACACTGCAGGGATTCAACTCACTTAACTTAGTCTTCTTCTCCCTTGATTTTCCTCTCACCAACGGCCCATTTACATGGGTTAGCAACCAAAAAAAAAAAAAAAAAAAAAAAAAAAAAAAATCAATGTCAGCTAATTGGATTTCCAAAACCGATTAGTAACACAGTGGATCAGTGGATAAGAAAATATATTCCTACGATCATATTTTAAAACCCTGTCTTTGATGCCACTTGTTTCATTCGATGGTTCAAAACACACTAAACACTCCAAGTGATCACCTTAAAATAAATCTCCACTGCTTGTGTGACACGAACACAAACCCTGCATTCCATGGTCTTATTTAATTTTACACGGGAAAGGTCACTCTGTGAAAAAAATCAATTTGGGCTAGAAATTCAAAGGCACTGTCCAGGGGACAAGTAGATAAAACACAACAAAAAAAGAACTTGTCCCCCAAAATTTCTTCCTGTGTGCCGTGCCTTGAGTAAACAAGATGGTTAATAAAAGTAATACCAGTGGCGCAAAAAGAAATCTGCAGACATACTCAACAACAGCCTGCTCTGCACATGAGCAATGAAGGTCTGAGCGAGTCACTATACATAAAAATACATAAGGAAGAAAACAAAAGTTGACTGCAGGATTCATGGTAAAATGAAAAAATCATAAAGTTTATAAAAACCTTTTGGTGGCAATTAAATCCCTTGGAGAGGAAACTGACATTTCAAGCCATTGTAAAAGTGAAGAGAAGAGGACAGTGTAGACAGGAAAGCCCATGTGAGAATTGGGTGAGAACATCTCGTTTAATTATAAGTTTGACCAAAAATAAAGTCACTGATCACTGTTCAGGTGTATTGAGCACACAGAAATGTCAGTTCTCCTCTCCAACAGATTCAACTACCACCAAAAGGTTTTTATGAACTTTATTATTTTTTCAAAAATACACCAGAGCAAAAAAAGATGTAAAACTCCCAAGTTTTCAACATTCACATATTCCCTGGACTCAATTTAAAATCATTAAATCTCTATGCGCTATCCGTCTCTATCCTTTCCCCCTCCACCTCCCTCCCACACATGCACACAGACATTACAAAAAAAAAAAAAAAATCCATGTTTACACAAACGCACACACACACACACAGTCACAAGTCACACACACACACACACTCCAAAAATATATACAGTTCATGTCTATGTACATTTACAACTAAAAAAGGGAGGATGGGGAGGAAGGGAGGAGGAAGGAAGAGAACTGCTGAGGGAGAAGAGAAAAGGAGAGGGGGGGAAGTGTGATCTGCCTGTATCAAAAGCTGACTGTGCTGTCACTCTTTCACTGACAAATTACTGGACTATGTGAACCAAAAGTGTATGTACATGTGATCAAGTGTGTTCCTGTGTATGGTGTGTGTGTGTGTGTGTGTGTGTGTGTGTGTGTGTGTGTGTGTGTGTGCCGCGCACGCGCATGGCATGCCTGAGTGTAGATGTATGTGAATTAGTTCATGCTTTTACAAATGTATAGTCTTCAGGAGAGAGAGAGAGAGAGAGAGAGAGAGTTGTGTGTGTGTGTGTGTGTGTGTGTGTGTGTGTGTGTGTGTGTGTGTGAGCATGTCACTTTGTGTGTGTGCCACTGTGTGTGTGCGTGTATGTGAGAGAGAAAAGAGAGAGAGAAAGACAGAGAAGAGAGAGAGAAAAAAAGTGTCCATGCATGCCAATGAACAATGGCCTGTATGTGCACCACTATGTATAGACATGCACCCAAGGAAAAAACTTACTTCTTTTTTTCCTTTTCATTGGACACAAACTGTCAAAAATGGAAATATTGACAAAGTTTACACAGACATAACCGCTTGCGCTGACATAACTGAAAATAGAAATTGTGTGAACATAGTGATGGAGAGGGAAGACAGGGGAGGGGAGGGGAGGGGAGAAGTGAGGGAGCAGGGGATAATATCCACCTCATGTTGATGGAAAACTACATTTGAAAGATACTTAAATTATAAAAGCCTGCCTTCTGACCAAAACTAGAAAAGCCATAATTTACATCTACAGAAATTAGAGCTTCAAAGATTGAACTTCCCTTTCTTCACAACTCAAAAACCAAATCACCTAGAAAAGAGCAGTGCTAATGGTTGTTTTCCTTTCTTTCTTTTTCTCCCCAAAAAGCAAAGGACACAAACCCTCATGCCTCCAAAACAAAATTTACCTGACGCATTCTGTATATCCTTTGCCACAGGCAATGTGGAGGAGGACAGACTTGCTGACCATGTTGTACTGATCCCCATAGCATGTGTTGGGGTTGGCTCCCTTCGCCAGCAACTGTTTTCAGGGTGACGACGTCATTTTTCACTGATTGCACTGTACAGCTCCTCTGAATACAGGTCCGAACGAATGTTGCGGTTTCCATCGTTCTACTATTACCTGCAAAAACCCACAGCCGGTTGAGAGAAACATTGAACGAGATGTGTTTTATCTTTTTTCTTGTGCAATAACGGACATGAAATGTGTGCATGCGTCTAAGTGTGTGCACAAATGCATATGGAAGCATGTGCATATGCGCATGGATGGATGCAGTGTGCAAATGCACGTGTATGTGCAAGTCAGTGACAGACACAGTTGGTGTGCAAGGCCTCCAGGCCCTGACCAAATTCCCCCCAGTGAGTTGAAAAGGTGAGTTGGAACAGCGTCAACTCCTCTCTGTGCATTGTTTTTACAGCATCTTCAGAAACTGGCGGGTTACTCAAGACTGATGTCAGCGCAAGCAACTGCGTCATTTTAAAAAAGGTAGTAAGAAATCTGACTTATTACTGCTGCTGATCGGTGAATTCGACAAGCACACTTTTGTTTGTAGACTTTCAGTTATGTTCAATTTCATATTTCACTTGCACAGTACTCCATTAGCACCCAACATGGATTCAATGAGAAAAGATTGTGAGTTTCTCAAACATTTGAAGCTTTGTACACTTGATGGAGATACAGATACCGATATATTTTACTCTGAAGAAAGGCGTTTGATTCCATTCCATGTCATTACTTCATGAATATTTATATAGCGACCATGCTCAGCCAGAGACCAAGCTCTAAGCACTTTACAATCCCCACTCGTTTACACAACGGGGCTGTCTACCTGGGTAGTACCGACTGAAGAGCTGCCAGCTGGCGCTTCATTCAGTCGTTTCCCATGTCATCCAATCAATATTGCTCACTCAATTTCCTTACTTCCTTTCTATTTCTCATGCAGGGTGCATGCTATGTGTAAAGTATCATCCATACCAACAGCCAAACTGGCCTTCTCTTCCGAAAGTTGGTGATGGGATTTTACATGTGTGTTGCAAGATGTTATGCATGCATTCATGCAAGGAACCTCATTTATAGTCTCATTCTAAGGACTGTAAGGGAAAAAATGGAGGTCAAAACCACTGAGCTATTCTGGCCACCATATAAAAGGCTTTTACTCAAACTTGTGTGTGGTAAAACATTAGACTGGATTACAGTTTTTATTTGTTTGTTTTAAAGGGAGATTCAGCATGTGATAGTGGAGTAGCAAATTATTATATTATATTAAATTATGAATACTTATATAGCACCTACCCTCAGCCAGAGATCAAGCTGTAAGCGCTTTACAAATCTCCAGCCCCCTGTGTTACTCAAAATTCATGACCATCAATCCCACAAGCAAATGCTCTTTAGAAAAAAAAAATTGACCAATGCCCCTTCCAATCACAGTAACTTAGTTTTAAAATCTGCTTGACCACAACGAAAATTGTTGAGTTATTTCATTGGTTTGATTACAGCTAATAGTTCACATGCAGGTCTGACCCCCATTATAAATGTTGACCATGTGGAGATCTTATTTATTCTACTGGTAACACTAGCGTAAAAATAAAAAACTTTAAAAAAGTCAACAACTGATTGATTAAATAATGTTGCTTCACCATTCACAGTCTAGGCTTTGAATTAGTTATTTTTTTCATTTTTATGCTTGTCCCACTCTCTTTTAAAATTAAATACAAACCGCAATCCAAGCAAGTTCTGTTGACTTGTGTGCTGATGCTGACCGCCTGTTTTGAAGAGGGATCTTTGAAAAGACAGTCACAAACCCAATGGAATGATGATCTCGAAGTCCAAAGCCAGACCGGTCTCAACCACAACGGTTTCACACATCGGCAGTTTTGACCATATGTTTTTACACTCAAAAATTCTTTTCTTCTAAGAAACGATCAAAATATATAAGCACTATTACAATACTGACAAAAAGATGGGCATAAAAAAACATAAATTTGGCAGCAAAAAAAAAAAAAAAAAAAACAACAGTTTACAGTTTTCCTAACCATTTTCTTTGATCGTATGTACACTTGATCCTAACCTCAACTTGCACACAAAGAACGCAAACTTTAGAATGCAAAAATACTATCAATTTCATTCTCCATTTTGACCAAAACATTTCAAGCAATCATTTTTTAAAAAAAGAGCGAGAAAGAAAAAGATTTTTTTTTTTAAATTTAACACTACGACGGGGAGGCCTCATCTTACCCTTGGAAACTCTCAGCAACTTCTTCCATCTGATCTAACCTTCTTGGTTCAAACCAAGCGCGTGTGACAATACTGACGGAAGTAGATCAAGCAAAGTGTATATTCTTCGCCCAAAGATTTTTGGTAATGTCAAAGGGCATAAGATGATTCCCAATAATTTTTGATCTAAATAAAAACAGACGTCACCTATTCGATCCCAAGTAACGCTGACGTGGAATAACAAAAATGTTCTTTTTTTCTTTTCCTTTTTTTTGTGAGGGGAGAGGGGGGATGTGAGGTAAATTGACGAGTTTTTGTTTGTTTGTTTCGCAAAATTTTTGCCATTCCCAATGTAAATAGTCCGCTTAGCGTAACAATTCAACATGGAAATTCTGACATACCAAACACCAAAAGACACAAAAGACAAGAAAAAAAGAAACAAAACAACACGGGGGGGGGGGGGGGGGGAGGGGGGGGGGGGGGGGGGGGGCTGACCGTAGTCTGACGTAGTGGTTGTTTTCCAATTAGTAAAAAAAAAAAAAAAAAAAAAAAAAAATCCCTCCTCCACATAATTATTACACCTTGCCGGGGAAAATAATAAACACTCCACGGGAAAAAAAAACACACACACACACACACACCAAAAAACACTGAAATGAGAGAAAGAAGAGAGAAATTGTTTAGCAAATGCATTCAAATTCCGTATCATGTTAGTCATGACTGGATTTACCATGCCTTGACACATGCGAGCGTTATTTTTAATTCACACATTGCTCTGTGTTCGAAGGTGAATGGTAGACTGAAGTTTAATCCCACTTCCAACATTTCAATCTGTTTTTAAACAAAGTTTTTGTTTTCAGCTGTGGCAAAAATTTTGCAAAAATGAATGTAACTTGCAAAGTTTTGGAACTAATAATACCGGTTTATATTAGCGATGATTTGGGGTTACCTAACCAACACCGTAGCATTGGTCAGGCGCATGGGGGTGATGGGGTGAACGAGTTCAGGCGCGTTTCAATCCAAGTTCCATCCACACTAGTCATTTGAAAACTCTTGTACAGCCCTGTCATGCAGCCGGGGGTGCAATATCACTAAAGTGGCATAAAAATATGAGACAGTAAAGATAAAAACATATAAATGAATGAACACCAGCAACCACGACGGAACTTTTTTCTCGTAACAGCAACGGAAATCAAAAGCGCGCGCACACACACACATACACAGTATGAAAATGTTACACACACATGCGCGCGCATGGCGCACGCACAAACACACACCACCACACACACACACACGTGCACGCATGCGCGAGTGCGCAGACACATATGCACCACTTTCTCTCCCTCTCTCATTCAAATACGCCATTTAATGATAACAATAAGTACATGTAGTTACTTCTACAAACCACTGGTTTGGGACACAATGAAATCATGCACAATACGGTCATACTTACAGTGCCATGGTGACTAGGACATGAAAAATTCTCTGTTTGGGATACATGCATGCCAAACAACGCTCAATAACACACACACACACCACACACACACACACACACGGCCACGCGCGCGCGGCACTCACAACATATGCGCACGCGCGCGCTCATATGATCATGGGTCTCGATAGCATGTTCTTTTTCAAGCAGTCAGCTGATCGTCAGAAAAGAATTATAAAGGGTCATCAGACTTCCCATTTTTTCTGTTGTTAATGAGTCTTAATTTTATTCACTACTCCTGAAAGTTTGTATTGTGAAAAAAACACACAGGGGGAAAGATTTGTCTTCCTTCTTCTTCTTTAAAATAATTTTCAATCAATACGCGTTTTAATGTTGTTTGACTCGCTTATGTATGACAAACATTTTTAAGATACGTCTTTCTGATGAACTTGTGTGTGTGTGTGTTTATGTGTGTGTGTGTGTGTGTGTGTGGGTGTGTGTGTGTGTGTGTGGGTGTGAGAGAGAGATAGAGAGAGGAGAGGAGTGCGAGAGGAGAGAGAGGAGAAATCACGAACTGGATGTGTCCACAATCGCTGTTTTTTTTATTTTTTACTGCATAGTTCGGCTGGACGTGAAGGAATAGGAAAGGAAGAAAGCAAGACATGATGAAACATAACTTATGTTGTGTTTATATTCTGAGAGTGTTGCTCAAATTTCCTGACAACACTGCAGGTGCCTGTATCTCTCGGGCCTGGTTGACGCCAGGGATATATATTATGAAAGGAAGCGTAGAGTACAGCCCTGTCATGTAGTCTCAGACCGAAATGGAAAATCCGTAGCATCATCATCTTATCATCCTCATTCTCATCGATCAGCATAAAAAAAAAAAAAAAAAAATGTCTCAAGTTCTGTGGCCCTTCATGCCCTGCTCTCATGGTGACCTCAATTTCGATGTCCTCTCCACGTCTGTGGCCTTGGTTTGGTTCCGTCGGGGTCACCGGTATATCGGTGAGTCCATGGGGGCTGTCGTTGGACGGACGTGGTGGCGCCCTCCGGAGGGAGAGCTCACTCACGCCGGCTCCGCGACTAAGCAATTATTGTCGTCAGTAGGGGGCTTAGTAGGTGGTGTCCTGCGTATGTTAGATCAGAACAGGCGCCACTGAACACACACCGAAGTGACTCGGCAGCAGTGCAGTGTCTCCTCCGGTGGGTTGCCTCTTGACGACTTGACATTGACTGCTCCCTGTGGATTGCCGGTGCCGGGGCTGCGGCGGGGCCAGCCGGGCTGTGGCTGTGGACGGGGATGTCGGATGAGCGGCGTGGGTACACTGCCTCTGAAGAAACAAACGGCATCCTTCCGATGTTGTACAAACTGTGAAAACCCCTTAAATCATTTGCCATACGCTCATCCAGCAAATTTTCACCAACTGTGGGTTCACGGGTGCGAAGAACTTGTTGATGGTCGAGTAAACTTTCTTTTTCTTTTCATATTAATAGGTCGATCGACGCCTCTACAGTCTTTTGTGCACCTTGTGCGTTTACGGGGGCCCCCCTGCAAGCTTAAGTTTACAGCCTGCCTTTCAATCAATATCAAGCGTCACCAACCACTTTGCGTTCTGTGAACAAAGTCAATTACAGCAAATTCAACGAATATACTGGCTGAGATTCATATATATTTTTTTGATTAAAAAAAAACAAAAAAACAGACAACAACAACCCAAAATCATCTAATTTAAAAAAAATAAAAAAACTGTCTACTCCTTTTAGTTCAGAGGTCTTTCCGTCAAAAGAAACAACTTCATGAAAAAAAAAAAAAAAATTATTCTGTACAAGTGCCTGGGAGGTTAATTTGATACCACTTTTGTTTTTGTACACCTCACTCCCAGTTGTTATGGGAACGAAGACAAGAAATGCTGTCTGTCTGTCTGTGTGTGTGTCCGTCCGTCTTGGTAAAAAAATGGTGTTTCAATCGCTCACAGACAAAACTACTGGGTGACTCTTTCTGAAAATGTTTTAGGTATGTTCACTATGGGTCAAGGATGATGCCCTCGATGTTGTTATTTTACCGTTATAGCTGTGACTAACGGCCATAACGGTTTTCATTCTTTATGGAATATATCAGAACTACCTTGGCCATCTCTCTGAAAATTTGTAGGCATGTTATTTATGGGCCACGGATGATTGCCCTATTTGTTATTTTACCAATTTTAGTACCGCTTTACCCCTTCCACGTATTTATAAACGCCCCCACCTCATAATGGCCCATAACACTTTCGAACACAAGGATAGATAAAAAATTATAGATACAAACACCACTCCCTTTGTTGGGTAGATGGGCATGACTCCGTGCATGTTTCTTTGCAGGGAGTGTCTGCAGGTAAGTATCAGCCTGCGTACGAGAGAGAGAGAGGGATGAGGAACGAGAGATGAGAGATGGAGAGCTTGAGTGAGATGAGGAGAGAGAGGAGAGAAGAGAGGAGGATATCAGCAGCTCATGGTATCTGAGGCGGCTGGTGGAGTTAACTTAAGCGGTTTGTCCTGGCTCTGTCGAGCGTCTTTTGCTTCCTGGATTCTCTGGCCTAACGTAGTAAATCACGGTTTGTTCCTCTTAACTCTGTCTGAATGTTCTAAATTCTTTAGTTTGTTAACATTCGGTGATTCAGAAAAATGGTTCTACAATGTTTTTTGTTGGTTCCTCAACTCTGTGTGAATAGTTTTCGGTTCTTTAGTTTGTTAACTTTTGTTCAAAAAAAGCCTCTGTGTAAATCGGGCGGTTTGTTTTTTTTTCCGGGCTGTCTTCCGAATCTGTAACCATTTTGCACTAAGATGCGAGTCTGTTTGTTTAATATTTGGTTGTGTGAAATGTCTTGTCACCGTTTGGTTCCTTAATTTTTTCGACCTAAATGTTGTGAATCTGGCCTCGCCTGGCTCTTCCATTCAAACAGGTTTTTTAAAAGAATGTTTGGTTTCTGAACACTGTCTGAATGAAGTCGTCACAAATTATCAGTGGTATTCCCCAACACACTTTCCAAGTGTTCATTTTAGACAAAACCTACAATGTGTTGTCTGGGGCTGGTTCTTGACAGATCAGTGAGCGAAGCACCATTTCCAGTGTTCATTTTAGGACAGACGAATATATAATTAACTGTGTTGCTGGCAGTGTTACAGATCAGTGGAAGCACCAAACTGTGGTAAATGGGCTGCTTTGTAATTCTTCACCCCTTATCTTTCTTAACCGGCAGTTTTCAGTTGCAATGCCATAGTGGCAAACTTGCAGATTTGGCAATGGGGACTTCTGTGTTAATGTATGGGTGCACCTTGCGTCATACTGTATTTGATTATTGAGAAGCTTGGGGATGAAACATAGCTCGAGCAGAGGGGAGTAGGTATGTTTGCTTACCTGTATATGTGTGATGTGTATGACTAAGTGCCTATGTGTGTGTGTGTGTGTGTGTGTAGTGTGTGTGTGTGTGTGTGGGCACATTCTACTACCTATGGGTACATGATTATGAGCAGGCCAGGGGATTACCTTATACTCTACTCCTGTTCGTATTCTGGGCACATATGATTTTTTACACCTGCCATAGCCTGTTGTATATGGTAAGGTTGGTAGGATATTTGATGTACTATGTTTGACTTTTTTTGTGGAGCAGATTTCCTCACATGCCTAGACGTGGACTGAGCCCGAAGAGAAGCTCCACTACCCGAGTACAGCCGTTGGTGGGATGCACTACCATCCGACAAAGTGCAGGTGGAAGCGCACGGCGCTCAAGTGGAAAACTCTCACTGGTGAATGAGCGGATCACCAAGAATTCTTCACCAAGTGCTTGTACGAGTCGTAACAAGTTCTTAAAAGGGTTTCTGCAAGGGATGTTCCTCTCGGGAGACGAATTACCTGAGGAGGGCCTCACATCCCCTCCACCCCACATTTTCCCTTTTCCTTATCTTCGAGACCCCTTACCATCCACCTCCCAAATTCCCACCTCCACACACCCCACCCTTCTCCCACTAACGCAAGAATGGCGCATTGAAGCTTGCGCCAAATGTTTGAGAAGTGATTGCTCGTAGTCTTCATTTTCGTTTGGTCTCCGATTGTTGTTTTTATCATTGCCTTAAGAGACCTACGAGTTGTTGAAACGCATCATTGTTTTGTGTTCTTGTGATTCAGTTTGTTTACTGTTTGCGCGGATATAGTAACTTGCACTTTTAAAGATACATTATGCTTTGTTTTACATTCATCAAGTCCAATTTTGACTAGAACCGAGAAAAGCAGCATTATGTCTCAGATTTTGTCAATAGAGCAGTTGAAATACTTTTAACAACTCTTGATATTTTGATTTTAGTGATGATAGAAGCGAGATAAGCACCCATTTACCCCACTTACCCCAACCCCCCAACATCTCTGGGGGATCCTACCTCCGCTTTACTTTTTCAGGATCCAGTTTGGTTGCTTAACTTCCCTTGGCGATCCAATTTTGTCATCAGCAGAAATGGGAAATCCTACCTTCTCATTGTTTGATTTTTTTTTTTTTTTTGCTATTAGGAGATTGGGGAAAATCTCACCTCTCTCCATGGGCCCCCAGTTTTTGGGGGGGGGGGTCCCAAGAGACGGGAAATCCCACTTACTTTACTTCTTGCGAATTTTTGCATTAGGATATATGAAAAAAAATCCTCCATCTCACCTCTCTCTCCTGAGACCAAAATTTGGTCCATAGGAGAGGGGGAATTCCCACTTTACTTTCTCACCTGCTTTTTGCATTAGGAGATAGGTTCCATCTCGCATCTCTCCGTCACTGGGACCCCAATTTCCGTCATATAGGAGATGGGTTAAATCCCCCCGTACTCCTTACTTCCTCGCTGAATTTTTGCTTTTTAGGAAGGTATGGAAACATCTCTTGATATCTCTTCTGTCATAAGCAGAGTGGAAAACTGGCAATCTCTTGATAATCCAGTTTTCCGTCATAGGAGGGGATTAGAAAATCCGACTAGAGGTAGATCTCTTAGGATGCATTGTTCAAGAAGGTATTGAACTCTTCTCTTGGGGATAAGATACTTCTTTTCACAGGGAGGAGGGTTGTAGGGAAACCCCAGTACAACTCTAGGAATCAGTTTTTGTCCTAGGAGAGAATAGGAACCTACTTTACGCGGTTACATCTCAATGCGTCTGATGTTGTCAGACGAGTGGGTAGGGGACGTTTATAATCTCCGGGATCTGAGTTATGTAAAAAAAAAAAAAAAAAGAAAAAAAAAAATGGAATCCGCTCCCCTATTACATTTATTAGGATCTCTTTTGTCCAACGAGAGGAGGGAAAACCCCATTTGGCAGGAATGAAAATTGCGTTGTCATGGGAAATCAGCCTGTATTTTTTCAATCAGCCGGGAAAATGTATAACAAACAAAGCGACGAAAACAACAATTAAAAGATCGAAAAAAAAAAAAAAAAAAAAGGAAAAACGGAAAAAAAAAAAGAAAAAAAGAGGAGACTGTGAGTTGTCACCTGAACAAGTCAGGTGTGGGAATTCTCCCTCAGAATCAGTCTGTGGGTGGTTATATAAACGCTGTCTCACCTCGCTCACAGATTGATCGAATCCAGCGACACCCCCGTCCGACCCATACATCTGTCACGTCGCTTGTGGCCTTTCCTTATGTCTTTCATGCCCGTGCTGCGGATACCAGTTTTCTTCCAGGAGAGGAGGGGAATAACCTTCCATTTCATGGGTTCTTCATGGCTACCATTTTGTCACAGGGGAGGCGAGGAAACCACGGACGTTACCTAACCTTGTGTATCATCCTTGTGGTTTTCATTTGTTCATACTGAATAGGAGGAGGCACATTGCACCTTTCCTCTCTTCCCACTCTCCGTCCCAGTTTCCAATATCATGGCTTACTGTTATCGTTGCAGAGGGGGGACACCCTTAACTCTATTGGAATACGAGTTGTTTGTAGGATGGGCAGGGAACTCCCCTAACATCTTTTTTGTGATCTATTTTGGCGCCAAAGGAAGAAGAGGGGGGGAGGAGCAGGAGTTTTTTTTTTTCTCCAGCTGTGTGCACTAAATGTTCAAGCGGGTTTAGTTGGTGGTAAGACTGCCCCATACACCACTGAAAAGGGAAAGAGAGAGTAGCGGGTATTCCTCCCACGCAGCTTTCACGCTCAGCTACCAAGAGTAGGCAAGATCTGGAGCATTGAAGATTGTTTTTGCAGCCATTTGTATACAATGAGAACAGCAAAAAACGAAAAATTCAGTATTCAACTTGCTGGCCACACAAACACGGAAAAGACAATAATATCTTTCTTTTTTTTCATGGACCAGAGACACTGGCTTCTGTGGAAAATTGTCATACATAAAATAGGTTTCCAGATCATCCAAATAAACATTTAAAAAAAAAAAAAAATTATTGGAAGCCTTGACCAAGACGGCAAGTGATATGTTTATGAGGTCTGTGCGAATTTTACTTCCGCGAGAGGCAGAGCCTGAGCTGCAGTTTGCAAAAAACATAATAAAGTTTCTTTTTTGTTCCCACGAAAAAGAAACTCTTGTGTGTTGCTTTGCAATGTCCTGTGACGCTTAAACACTCACATCATGACGTAATGCGCAACCGGAAGGGTAGTTACGAAAAAATCTATTCATTATTAATGTCTGCATTCAGCCAATTTACTCCAAACACGAATGTATTCATTATTAATGGATATATTCATACGTATTATAAATTGAACCTGGTTTGGGCGAGTGTGTTTCTGTGCGCCGTTTCTGACCTTTACGTGGTACAAAGATTTTCTTTTCACGTCTTCTTAAGAGTGTTTTTTTTTTCACCACCCACACCTTTTATTTGTGTACTGAAATACAAAGTAGTATGGGGTCATACTACCTGCTCATGTGAGCCTATGCATGCTTCTTGGATAGTTATATATACGTTTTATACCAAGTGGGACGTTCTTGCCATTTTTCATTGTTGCTCCAGTTAATAAGATGTGTGGATTGATTTGATAATTCACAACAGATCCTAGACTGGCATCACATACAAAAGCTCTGAATTTAGTCTGAGCAGAGAGATGTTGATAGGCAAGTCATGTTGGTTTTACGTCAATTGTGTGGTTTGAATGGATTGAATAATGCCTCGTGTCAATTGCTGGTGTGGGGGTGTGGGGATGGGTGGTGTTTGTGTGGTGTGTGTGTGTGTGTGTGTGTGTGAATGAAAAGGTCACTGGATGATGAAGTGTCATAAAAATCTACAGGTGAAACCTTCTCAGCCATATTGTCCCAGTATTAAATAAAAACATGTATCGGTTTAAAAAAAAAAAAAAGTCACTCTGTTACAGCTGTACTACTATCTAAGTTACATTATCGAGGACAGTATGCTTGAATGAATGATACTCTTTCATGTGAATATTTCAACAGCTTGATATTATGAAGTGATAGAATAGAAATGGTATTTTTTCAAGATTCTGTGGTTTCTGTTCAACACGCCAATTCATCATGTTTTTTTGCAACTGGGGTTCATTTCTTACGTCCTTAAAAAAAAAAAAAAAAAAAACCCCCCCAGACAACCTGCATATCTTGGGGTCTGTGTCCGGAGTGATTGCATGTGTGTGTAATATCTGAAAGATTGCATTAGTCCACAATGAATGCTGAAAAGAAAAGCAGGAGAGTTTTTGACACTTCTTACAGACTGGTGCGTTGTTGATAGTTATTGTGGTTGTGATAGTGCACCTGTAATCATTCTCACGTTTTATATAAATTTGCACATGGATTGCCCACGCCGTGTATCTTCTGTGTGTTTATGTTTGTTTGTTAATTTATGTGTGGCAGAGTGTCGATTTTGAAAAATGTCTTTTGTTTCTGTCACAAGTTTTGTGAACAGTGGCTAAAGAATATAAAAAGATTACAGTTCTGACACAAAATAAAGGTGCTTTTTTTTGATACCTACAAAACTGGAGACAGTGTGTCATTAAATGTCCTTTTTTTTTTTTTTCTTCCCAATAATGATTTTTGTAAAATAAGGAAACCTAAAACAGAAAAAAAACACTTCTGATATGAACATAGGTGCTTTGGATCCTTACAAAGCATTGATAGTTACTGTGTGAGCAAATGTTGTCATATCTTTTTTTTTCCATCATGGGTTTTCGTCAATAAGGACTAAACAAGAAAAAGTTCCAGTATGAAACACATGTGCATTTTTGTACTTAAAAACATTGGTAATTCTTACATGAAACTGTAAACTGGCTGTTGTATGGTTTTGAAATGCTTTGTGCAGTATCCAACGTATCATGGTTTTGACAACCCTGTTGTGGAAAAAAAAATGTGGAGGAAAAAAACCAAACCTTTACAAACTTTTTTTTTTTTTTTTTATTTCGTCACCACACACTTACTGTAAAACAGTAAAAAACAAAATGGTATATTAGAAAAAACACACCATTTTTGATTTGGAATTCAAAGAAAAACAACATTCCATTTTCAAACAAACAAGGGAAGGAAAGGAATCCATACAAAAAAGACTGGGTACAAAAAATTCACATGTGTTGTGTGTATCAAAACTTTCTCATAACATCTCAACATGATATATATATGAAGAACTAAATCACTCACATCTACCATTTCCTTCTCTTTTCACTTCATCAGTGCCTTACATAGCTGCAAACAGCCCTAAAACGCTCCAAGTATAGTATTCTGACACTTAAGTGTAGCATTCCCAAATGTAACCTTTCACCATACACAAACGGGTCAAAATGTACCCAGAATGAAACTTGTAACTTGAAAAAGTAATTGAGCTTGTCAACCTCAGTAACATTTTATGACTGTCAACTCCCCCCCCCCCCCCCCCCCCCCCCCCACCCCCCCCCCCCCGTTCCTACACTAACCCAAAAATTGAGCTCTTGTTTCAACGAAAGTTTTTGATATACTAAAGCCTCTAAGCATGGTGTACCGTTTGCGGCATGCTTTTAAAAATGAATCTTGCATGGCAAGCATACCGGGAAATGTGACCCAACATTGCTGCGTGACACTGACACACGGCAGTGAGTGGCAGGCATAACCCCCCCACCTTGCTGGTGGGTGTGGGCGATTAATAATGCTAATTAATCATGCTAATGAACCATCCCTGCAGGCAAGCAAGGGGCATTTGTCCTGCCCTACAGAGAGGATGGCATGCATAAGTGACATCACAGAAATTGCAGAAGCAATTTTTCTTCCTTTCTTTTCTTTTTCAAAATTCTTTTTCTGAAATTCTCTCTCTGTTGTCCTCCAAGAGCTTCTCTCGAGACTAGCAGTTTGCCAGAGTGACAAGATAAATCATGTGTTTGAAAAATAGAAAAAAAAAAAACCCACTTGAACCGTTTCTGATCAAGTCATAATGATCCATCAAAGCATGCATATTCACCGGTAATTAAGAAAAAAAAAAAAAAAATGATCAGCCAGATCTTGGCATGAAGTCTTTTCAATAAGACAACAGTAGTGTAAAATTGCACAAGTTGGGCTGCTCATTTGATTAAATCGAGGTTATTGATATTTGTTTCTGTCTGTCTTTGTGTTTGTCTTTTGATCTCCCTTGCATCCTTGGGTGGATCCTCAAACGTAGGCTCAAAGATTGCCCCCTACATTTTATACTATTTGCATAATATCTGTAGTTTTTAGCAACTTTTTTCTCCCCACACTTTCGTTTGGTCTCCTTTACTACTCTTCACTGGCTGCTTCGGGGGTGCTATTGGATTCTTTTTGCACCCTTGGTGGTGAGAACACCACGGTATTATGGGACTGTGGTGCGTCTCTATTTGACGCCAGGAGCGCAGATACAGCCAGCCGTGTCTCCCTGATGATGTTTCCGACCCAGCGGACGAAGGGCCCTGGAGCAGGCAATACAAATATATCTGCTTTTTAAAAGGGATTGCGATGGTTCCCTTATGCAGCCAGTGAAGAGTTTTCATATTTTCTTAATTTCATGTTCCTATTTTTTACATCTTCAACCTCCTGTGGCCCCCTCTGCCCTCCTTAAGTTCAAAGTTTTAACCAAATCATTACTATGAAGACAAATTAGTTGTTGGCCTGCGCTTGTTTTCCCCCACTATTAGATTGTTTGTATTTGTCTGACTTTATCAAGTTTAAAAGGCTGTGCCAATCTTGAATAAAAGTTACTGTGTGTTAGGTTTCCTTAGGGAGCAAAGACTACCCACTTGTTTACTGTTTATGCTTACTGTTCCTGCCTCATTTCATTTCCAATTTCATTATAAGCCTTTAGTCTGATCTTTTTCAAACAAAAACTGGTAATCCCTACACACACACACGCAAAAATATAGAATGCAAAATACTATTAATTTCATTCTCCATTTTGACCAAAATTTTCTAAACATTTCAAGCAATCATTTCTTTCAAATGAGCAAGAAAGAAAACAAATTTTTTTAACGCAACGATGGGAGGCCTCAATCTTACCCTCGGAAACTCGCTGCGAATTCTTCAATCGTTCGAACCAAGCGCGCGTGTGACAATAGGCCTACTGACCGAAGTAGGTCAATCATGGTGTATATTCTTCCGCCAAAGAGGTAATGTCAAAGGGCGTAAGATGATTCCCAATATTTTGATCGAAATAAAAAACAGAGGTCACCTGTTCGGTCCTATGTAACAATGACATGGAATGACAAAATTGTTCTTTTTTCTTTCCTTTTTTTTTTTTTTTTTTCGGGAGGGGAGAGGGTGGATGTAAATTGACGAGTGGATTTTTTTTTTTCGTCAAATTTGGCCATTCCCAATGTAAATAGTCCGCCGGCGTAGCAATTCAGCATGTAAATTCTGACGGTTTTTAACTGGACATACCAAAACAAAAGACAAGAAAACAAACAAACAAAAAAAAAAAAAAAGACGGGCGGTTGGGGGGAGGAGGGGGACCCTGACGTTGTGATTGTTTTTCCAATTAGTTAAAAAAAAAAAAAAAAATCCCTCCTCACAAATATTACACCTTGCCAGGGAAATAAACACTCCACGGGAAAAAAAAAAAAACACACACTGAAATGAGAGAGAGAGAGAGAGATTGTTTAGCAATGCATTCAAATTCCATAACATGTTATTCATGATTGGATTTACCATGCTTTGACACAAGCGAGCGTTATTTTAATTCGCACATTGCTCTGTGTTTGAAGGTGAATGGTAGACTGAAGTTTAATCCCACTTCAACATTCAATCTGTTTTAAACAAAGTTTTGTGTTTTCAGCTGTGGCAAATTTTGCAAAAATGAATGTAACTTGAAAAGTTTTGGAACTAATACTTGTTTATATTAGCAATGATTTGTGGCTTACCTCAACACCACCATAGCATTGGTCAGTGCGGGCGCATGGATGAACGAGTTTAAGGCGCGTTTCAATCCAAGTTCCATCCGCACTAGTCATTTGAAAAACTCTTGTACAGCCCTGTCATGCAGCTGGGGCGCAATATCACTAAAGTGGCACAAAATATGAGGCAGTAAAGATGAAAACATATAAATGAATCAACACCAGCAACCACGACTAACAGTTAACAAGTCAATTAACACAGGAACAATTTCCGAAAGATTGGCCGCACAGCAAATATGACAGCTTTATTTTAAAAAAGGCAAAAAGTGATCCAGGTAATTATCGGCCTGTAAGCTTAACTTGCATCTTATGTAAAGTACTGGAGTCGTTTATTAGAGATTCTATTGTCAATCACATGAATGACATGGCACTTTACTCTAAAAATCAACATGGTTCAGACAAATAGATCATGTGTAACCAATCTGCTAGAAGTTATGGAAGATTTCACCTCAATCATTGATGATGGAAAATAATATGTTTGATGTGATATACCTAGATTTTTACAAAAGCCTTTGACTCAGTACCTCATGAACGGCTCTTATTCAAAATGCAATTCTTTATGGTATTGCAGGTAATGTTTTACAATGGGTTGAAGGATTCTAAAAAAAAAAACAGAGTACAAAAGGTGAGAGTGGGAGAGGCCTTCTCAAGAGAAACTCAGGTGCTGAGCGGAATTCTTCAGGGAAGTATACTGGGTCCAATATTGTCTACCATATTCATAAATGATTTACCTGATGAGATTGAAAGCAATTGTAAATTATTTGCAGATGATACAAAATCTATAATACTACCGATAATAAAGACGAATTACAGAGGGATTTCATATCAAAAGATCCTTGACCTATAGAGACAAAGACACACTCACTCGACTGTACAAGACTCTGGTTCGACCCCACTTGGAACATGGAAATACTATCTGGCACCCATTACTAAAAACGACAATCGATCAGTATAGAGAAAGTACAAAGGAGAGCGACAAGATTAATAAAAAGTATCAGCCACTTAAGCTACGAAGATCGGTTAAGAAAAACACAGTTGCCATCATTGAAATTTAGAAAGACTACGGGGTGATCTAATTCAAACATATAAAATATTCAATGGTTTAGATGATATAGAAAAGGAGAATTTTTTTCACATTAGTGAGTGACGAAAGAACAAGAAATTCTATCAAAAGATATTTATAAAACAAGTTTCCAGCAATGTTAGAAAAAATTCTTTCTTCAAATAGGATTGCTCCTATTTGGAACAAATTAACAAAAGTAGCAAAAACTGCAAAAAAAAAAACATTAATCTATTTAAAGACCTTCTGGAAAAAAAAAAATGGTATTATGGACAAAAAGTTCAATATGATGTGTGACCATTGTCACGAAAAATGAAAATGCGCAATTCATACTGAAGAAAATCTAAAGAAAACAAGAAAGACTATAGGGCATCTAAAAAAAAAAACAACCCTAAAGTCAAATTGGAAATGAAATGAGGCAGGGAACAGCAAACAATAAACAGTAAACAAGTGGGGTAGTCTTTGCTCCAATAAGGAAACCTAACACAGAGTAACTTTTATTCAAGACTGGCACAGCCTTTTAAACTTGAATAAAGTCAGACAAATACAAAGAGGAACAATCTTATAGTGGTTCCCTGCCTCATTTCATTTCCAATTTCGTTTTGATTAAATCGAGGTTATTTGTATTTGTTTCTGTCTGTCTTTGGGTTTGTCTTTTGATCTCCCTTGCATCCTTGGGGGGATCCTCAAGCGTAGGCTCAAAGATTGCCCCCTACATTTTTTTATACTATTTGCATAATATCTGTAGTTTTTCAGCAACTTTTTTTCTCCCCACGCTTTCATTTGATTTCCTTTACTACTCTTCGCTGGCTGCTTCGGGGGTGCTATTGGATTCTTTTTTGCACCCTTGGTGGTGAGAACACCATGGTATTATGGACTGTGGTGTGTCTCTATTTGACGCCGGGAGCTCAGATACAGCCAGCCGTGTCTTCCTGATGAGTTTCCGACCCAGCGGACGAAAGACCTTGGAACAGGCAACACAATGCCTTGGAACAGGCAACACAAATATATCTGCCTTTAAAAAGGATTGCGACGGGTTCCCTTATGCAGCCAGTGAAGAGTTTTCGTATTTTCATAATTTCATGTTCCCAGTTTTTACATCTTCAACCTCCTGCCCCCCCCCCCCCCCCCCCTCTTTAAGTTCAAAGTTCTGCCAAATCATTGCTAAGAAGACAATTTAGTTGTTGGCCTGTGCTTGTTTTTTCCCCCACTATTAGATTGTTTGTATTTGTCTGACTTTATTCAAGTTTAAAGGCTGTGCCAGTTTCGAATAAAAGTTACTCTGTGTTAGGTTTTCCTTATGGGAGCAAAGACTACCCCACTTGTTTATTGTTTGCTGTTCACTGCCTCATTTCATTTCCATTTCGTTTTGATTAAATCGAGGTTATTTTGTTTCTGTCTGTGTTTGTCTTTTGATCTCTCCCTTGGGTAGATCTTCAAGCGTAGGCTCAAAGGTTGCCCCCTACATTTTTATACTATTTGCATAATATTGTAGTTTTTCAGCAACTTTTTTCCTCCCCACACTTTCATTTGGTTTCCTTTTTACCTTTACTACTGCTTCGGGGGTGCTATTGGATTCTTTTTTGCACCCTTGGTGGTGAGAACACCACGGTATTATGGACTGTGGTGTGTCTCTATTTGACGCCGGGAGCGCAGATACAGCCAGCAATGTCTCCCTGATGAGTTTTCCGACCCAGCGGACGAAAAGCCTTGGAGCAGGCAATACAAATATATCTGCCTTTAAAAGGATTGCGATGGTTCCCTTATGCAGCCAGTGAAGAGTTTTCGTATTTTCTTAATTTCATGTTCCCAGTTTTTACATCTTCAACCTCCTGCCCCCCCCCCCCCCCCCCCTTTAAGTTCAAAATTCTGCCAAGTCATTACTATGCAGACAATTTAGTTGTTGGCCTGCGCTTGTTTTTCCCCCACTATTAGATTGTTCCTCTTTGTATTTGTCTGACTTTATTCAAGTTTAAAAGGCTGTGCCAGTTTTGAATAAAAGTTACTCTGTGTTAGGTTTCCTTATGAGAGCAAAGACTATCCCACTTGTTTACTGTTTATTGTTTGCTGTTCCCCAGCCTCATTTCATTTTCCAATTTCGTTTTGATTAAATCGAGGTTATTTGTATTTGTTTCTGTCTGTCTTTGTGTTTGTCTTTTGATCTCCATTGCATCTTTGGGTGGATCTTCAAGTGTAGGCTCAAAGATTGCCCCCTACATTTTATACTATTTGCATAATATCTGTAGTTTTTCAGCAACTTTTTTTCCTCCCCACACTTTCATTTGATTTCCTTTACTACTCTTCGCTGGCTGCTTCGGGGGTGCTATTGGATTCTTTTTTTGCACCCTAGGTGGTGAGAACACCACGGTATTATGGACTGTGGTGTGTCTCTATTGACGCCGGGAGCGCAGATACAGCCAGCCGTGTCTCCCTGATGAGTTTCCGACCCAGCGGACGAAAGGCCTCGGAGCAGGCAATACAAATATATCTGCCTTTTAAAGGGATTGCGATGGTTCCCTTATGCAGCCAGTGAAGAGTTTTCATATTTTCTTAATTTCATGTTCCCAGTTTTTTAACATCTTCAACCTCCTGCCGGCCCCCCCCCCCCCCCCCCCCCCCCCCCCCCTTAAGTTCAAAGTTCTGCCAAGTCATTACTATGAAGACAATTTAGTTGTTGGCCTGCGCTTGTTTTTTCCCCCACTATTAGATTGTTCGTCTTTGTATTTGTCTGACTTTATTCAAGTTTAAAAGGCTGTGCCAGTCTTGAATAAACAGTGTCAGCGTTTACTATGACGTACGAACAACATCACTGATTCAGTTACTATTTTCACACCGGCTAATGGTGTTACACCCGTAAGAGAAGATAA